>JANLJB010030961.1:0-38942 GCA_026212285.1 Bursera cuneata | reverse complement strand
AGACTCTTGAGTGTGGATTTAAGTTCCACATGACTCCATATAGAAATTGCTTTAATATCTATGAAAAGATTAATGGAGGACAAGTCTTGTTCATAGATAACAAGGTGTGTAATGTAATTGAAGTTGACATATTAAGGATTAGAATACGTGAAGGCTTGGAGAGGGTTCTATCTGGCGCTCGACATATTCTTGAACTCAAGAGGAATCACATCTTGTTAGGAATGCTTAACTCTAACGGCTGCAAATATAAGGGAGAGTATGGTACATTAAGAGTTACCAGGGGTTCCTTAGAAATTTTGAAGGGTTTAAAAGAGCATGGTTTGTATACCCTTCTGGGTAGCACAATAATTAGAGTAGAAAGGTCAATTTTGACATCAGATTCTGATTAAGCATTGTTATGACAAAATAGGATTTGCCATGTGAGTGAGAGAAGACTCCAAAGACTACGAAGGCAAGAACAATGTTGTGGAGAAGAAATGGCAGAATCACATAGATTCGAGGTGTAGTTGGAATTCACTTGGAAGATTAATTAACTCAAGCTCGATTTAATGTAAAGATTTGTGATGTAAATCAACGTTGAGTTGGTATGCAAGTCAAAAGGTGGAGGCCATGGCTCAAGGTCTTCATATGCCATGGCTCGTACAAGGCAGAATGTAGAGGCCACGGCTTCGCAGGTTGTAGCTCGTGGAAGGTAGAAGCTATATGTCGCGGCTTAGCAAGGAGCCTAGCCACGGTTCGTTGACTGTAGGGCAGTTTTCCTAGTTTGATTAGGATTATAAATTTTGTGTCCTATCTGAATAAAATTAAGCTAGTGTTTTCCTAGGGTTTATAAGATAAGTAAAAAGGCTATAAATTAAGGGGAAGACATAGAGAGAGTGGAAAAAAAAAAATAAAGAAAGAGAAGTGAGAGCGAGACTTGAGATATCACTAAAACTCTATAATCTTTTGGAGTATTAATTTGTAACTCATTTTTCTTCATGGTAGATTGCCATTGGCGACTGAACGTAAGATCATTGTGACCTGAACAAATATATTTTTTTGTATCCATTATTATTATTATCATTATTTGCATTGTTTGCTATTTCGGTCTATGTTTGTAACTCCTCATTATTTTGGGTGTATTTTTTTAGGAAGGTTCGTTTCACAACATTCAGTGTTTAAGGACTATTCAGGTAAAGAGAAAAAAATTAGAATTTGATGATTAGTAATTCATATATATTTATTTAACTGGGTATAGCCTACAATAGAATTGAAATGGAAATTATGAATGATTTTACATATTTTAAGTTCAATTGTGATTTTGGGATTTGCTTCTGACAACTTGGATTATTAGGAGCAAGATATAGTTGCTTTGTGGTACAGAATGAGATAAGTAACATCATACATATACTGGTCTGAGTGTATAATATATATATATATATAGAGAGAGAGAGAGAGGCTAATTGTTATGCTATGAATCATTTCGAATTGAATTTATGTGAATTACTCGTTGTTTTTAAAAAGAAAAATTAGGAAGTTTTATGAAAATTTAACTATTTTTTCATAATCTTTTTATGGGCTAAAGCAGTATTTAGCTAAAAGAAATTTTATCAAATTATTTTTATAAAATCAGTTTGTTTCTAATTTTTTTCTTAATTAGATGTTTCTAAAACTTTTGTTGTTCAAATATGTTTATATTCATGTTTGGAATGATTATTGAATATGTATTTATGGAATGATTTTGGAAATGGTTTTCGACTCATTTTCCATAGTGTTTCTAAAATCTATGTTGAACTCTAATACACTCTACATGATATGAGATTGTAAATGCTTTATGAGTTTTCATATAGTTTATGAAATTCAAATGTTTTGATTATTTATGTTATTCAATTAAGTATGTTTTACTTGAAATGATATGAATTTTTTTATTAATTGTCTTGATATTACATGCTTTAAGCTAATATAGACTCATATGATTTTACTTATCGAGTTAACAACTCAAACTTTTTCTCGAATATTTTGCATATTAGAGCTTTGGTGGTAGCTCGGTACCTCGAAAATTAGAGACTTTTTATTTTCGTTAATAAAGTTTAATGACCGAAACTATTAGTTACTATTTTGTTTAGAGATCTATTTTGTTTTCTTAGATTTTTTTTATAAGACTTTCAAAGTTTATGGACATTTTATTAATGAGCATTTATTTTTGAGTTATCGAGTAGTAATGATTTGGGTATAGCTAGTTTTATCTCATACTGGTGTAGATTAGGACTATCATGTCCTGAAATCCCTTATATGGAAATCTCGGGTACGACTAAATTATGAAATAAGTGGTGCTAATTTTTTTTTTCAATCTAACACTCAAATTTATAAGCTAAGTTTAATGCTTGTACATCATATGGTTAATCATCTAGTGTCATTCTATAAGTTACATATAATGTTTCACATGATATGAATCATAGTCTAATACATCATCCAAAAACATATACAAGCACAAGTGCTAATTTCCAAAATCTAAGTACATCGGTCAATAATCAAAATGAATGAGCCTACTAAATTCTAGGCTACAACGCCAAAAGCATCCCAAATTGACACACATGACATTATCCAACTCCTCTAAAAGAGCTTTTGCACATCATTACCTTGTACATCATCTCGTACACCTGTGGATAAAGTGGTGAGCTACACAGCCTAGTAGGAAATCTCTAACCTTACGCCAACAAGCACCCACACATTCACACGAGTCAAACATTCTCATTAACCAAATTACAAGCCACACATCTATCAACATTCATAAACCAATATATCACGAATATTTATTTATCAATTTCATATGTCCGCATAACAATTACAAGTCATGCACCAATATGGCATGCATATCCATTAACCAATACTACCATATGCTGCATATATCAATCACTATTATGCCTACTTATTAATCAACATGACAGACTACGATACTCATGCATATGCACAAACTCGTGTATATAATCAACAAACACAAAAGTTACTTAAGTCGTTTGCCATCCATAATTCATGCATTATCAAATAACGAAAAATTTATGCAACTAAATTCCTTGATCTAGTGTTTTCCTTGGACCCATATCACAGTGGCCTATCCAAGCCCTAACACTAGAACCTTTCATCCATGTGTAAATATATTAATATGCATCATAACAATCAATTCTACAGTCTAGTATTTTTCTTGGACTTGTATAACAGGGGCCCATCCAAGATTCAATACAGATGCTTTTCCATGCCCATGTCAAAATGTAAGAAATAGCACAAGATGAGCCAATTCACTGTCTATAACTCATGTATCTACATTAATAACATTGGAAATTACACATGCCATTCATTATTTATACATGAGAAAATCATATTTATCCATCAACCGACAATAATAATAAATCAAACACCACCTATCAACTATCAATAATGATAAGTCAACACACAATCCAATACATATGTACAAATACTCATGATATCATTCCAACTTACCAAACCAAGTTATCAACCAATTAGAGTTGTCCAAAGGGGAAACCAAACCAAAGACCACACTAGCACTCATATCCTCACTGGTACTATTATTAAGGTCACACCACAAATAAGGATAGTACAAGTTTCCATTCAGCCCCTTGAGTCAGTGCTAGGGGTGGACATTTTAATCCGACTCAACACGAACTGATGGGTTGACCTGACCCGTCAAGTTTTGGTTGGGTAATGCTAAGTATAGAACCCGATTTCAAGTCCGATTATCTAAATTCGTCAGGTTTTAGGTTTGCATTAGGTTTTCTTCTAGAAACTCAAAGCCCGACCTAACTCGAGGGCATTATTTTTTTTGAAAAAATATGAAAGTTCATGTGTTGAAATTTTTCGATAGGTTGGGAAAAAGCTACCTGATGGGTTTTTTGTGGGGTGGACTTGAAGTGTTAAGAAAGTATCAGGTTCGGGTTGATTTTTGGGTTAGTTGAGTTCGGTCAAGACAGTTGACTTAGGTCGGGTCTGGTCATGGTGTTGGCACAGTATGACCGTAAATATGAAAATGTGATTAAAGAAGTCATCAACATTTTTAGACCACTTTCTTGCGTTAACACCATGTACACGTTAATATCTAAAGGCCGTGAAAGAGGCAATACCATATGGCTCCTCCAGTATTGGCGATTCTCAACTCTTTAAAGCATTAAATTACATACATTTCATATCAAAACCTTCAAAAACAAAACACACCAACAAATCCTCTCTTTTTAATAAATTCAATTGCTAACCAAAAAGAAAGAAAAAAAGGTTGTGACCATCAAGCAAAATCCCTTCCAAGATCCATAATGAAAGTTATTCATGAGCTAGTAGTCTCTTTAATCAAGAGACACGAAGTCCCAAACAAAACAAAAACTTATCAACCTCTACTACTTCCCTGTCTCCCATTCTCATGCAAAGATTGGAAAATCACGTTCAAGAACAAGCACTGGTTCAAATTAAAAATACTAGCTCTCTCTCCAAACAAAAATATGGGTTTAGTTATAAAAACAAAGTTAATATGCATTTCTTCTACTATATATGAAGCCATACAAGGGTTATTAATAATAGAAAAGGCACTAATCAGATTTGATCTCTCGCTTCTCAAACCCCCTATCGACCTTGTCTCCTTCTAAACCATATTTTAAACACTTTATTAGCTTATAAAATTAAATATAACTCTATAATTAAAGCTATCATTAACATCAGATTTAAATAAAGGGTGAGAAATTGGTGAGAACCGAGCCATGCCAGCTTGTTAAACCATTTAATGGTAATCCAATAGTCATTGTTGAGCTTTCCTTTATACATGACCTTCAAAGCTTTTTCACCGTGCTCTGACACTATGTTATCTGAAGAGATGTATGAACAAATTTAGTGAATAGTCAAGCTTAAGAATTGAATGGAATTAAAGAAATACAAAATTGAATAAGGTCAAAAAATACTAAAAAACATTTACTTCCGACTCACAAATAGATCAATCAAACAAATACAAGAACAAAAGGGACAAACACAGAACAAATTCTGAATTAGATTGAAGTAAACAACACGAAACAACAGCTTCAATAAGAAATATTTGACTTGAAGAACCTATGCTAGAGTCAAAGCAACACTCACCACAGATCATAACTGACATTCACAGGAGCCCAGATATTGATACTTGACTATAAGAACTCCAGCATTCAAGTAAACAACAAAGAAGAGAAAACAAGAGATACCTTTGTTTCAATCTAGATCCATAGACGAAAATAAAATTAAATATTCAATTGACAAATACCTAAGTCTAGGAATTAAAACATCAGTAAGCATACTAGGCATTTAGATAAACAAAAAAAATTTAGCCAATTACTTGGTTCCTAACTGCTGTGAAGGGGACAACAATGACAACAATAAGACGCAGCGAGGTCGGGGTAGGGGCTACATTTGGTGGGTATCATGAGATGAGATGTTCGATTGAATTAGGGATTTGGTTTCCAAAAGGCTTTATATATTCATAATCAAATGCGAACAAGTGCATAATAATAAATGAAACTCACCAATAGATGGACGACACATGTATTTTTTTTTCTTTTTATTAAATTGCATTTCGGGTCGGGTTGGGGTTATTTGGGTCTAAACAAAACAACCCGACATCAACCTAAAACCCGATGGGTTGGAATATGCTGACTCAAATTCGGGTTTAGAGAAGTGATGGACCCCACCAAAACCGATAGGTCAGGACAACTTGATTAGGTCAGGTATTCATGCCCAACCCTAATGAAAAGTCTCTCCTTTTCTAATTAATCATGAAGACAAAATATTTTTATCGCGTGTCAACTTTGTAGATGTTGCTTGCCTGCCTTGCTCAATCACAGCTCCCCATACCATGTCAAATACCATAATTACCCTTCCAAAGTTTCATTCAACCTAACAGCTATTAAAATGGAGGATGGATGTGTAAGTTTTAGTTTTGATTATCCTTGGTAAGAAATGCCAAACGTTAAGGGTGTTTAAATATTTTTCCCTTTGTTAAAACTCTTGAACTTGAAAATAAAAGGGAATTTATATCAAATAGCCTAAATTTTAGGGGGTTCTAAAAAATAATCACTCCCTTACTTTTCATATTTGCCTAACCACTTACACGTGGGATGACTAAATTACCCCTCCATATATATAAAACCCTATATATCTCTCTCTAACCTTTTAATTTCAAAATCAAACTCCCTCCCTTTCATCTCAATTCTCTAACTACACAACCCAACCACACTACACACAAGCTACCGGATTTGGCACTAGTGACGGAGAAGGAAATCGTCAATAGAGAAGATGAAGCGACGCGGAGGAGAAACGAAACAACACAACAATGAATCTAAGCTAAGAGGCGATGAAACGAAGAGATGCAATTGGGAAGATGAAGAATCACTGCGTTCCTTGCAATTTTTGGTGAATCTACGGTGGTTTTAGATCGTAAACATTGGCAACTATTCCTAAAGATAAATCGTCCATTTCTAATTGGTTGAAATAGGTGTTTTTGATTTCGTTGAAATTTGTAATTTTTATTGAATTTGAGTTTTTTGGTTTGGAATTTATTGTTTTACTGCTTAAATGCATGAAAATAGTGTTAGGATGATTTTTTAGAGTAGTTTGGAGAAGTTTAGATGAATTTTTAGATATTAGAATCGTTGAAATTGTGTTACTGAAAAACCAAACAGTAGTTGGAAATTGTTTTTATGATTTAGATTACAGGCCGTACAGGCTTTAGGTTGTGTAAAATGAATAAATTGGTGTATTTCAATGAATTTGTAGTTTATGTAAATAGGTTGAAGGTAAGATAATGGAATTGAAGTAAATAGTTTGAAGGTAAGATAATGGAGTTGAAGATAATATGAAGGGTTATATAAAGGGAAATTAACCAAAATAATCATATATTAGGGGGGGTGTTTGAAAAATAACTAATCTCCTTGTTTTCTTTGATTTTTCTACTCATTTCTAGCTTTACGACCATTATACCCCTTTATATATAATATATAAACACATTTTCCCTACTTTAACACTTTCCAATCGGACAGTCACCGAAAAATTTATCAAATAGTTATTTCAGCTTGTTAGACATTTATTTCGACTCATCGTACAGTCATTTTAACTCAATAAATAGTTATTTCGGTTCGTTAGACAGTCATTTTGACTCACTGAATAGCCATTTCGGTTCATTAAATAATCATTTTGATTCATTGAATAGTCATTTCGATTCGTTAGACAGTCATTTTGGTTCACTAGACAGTTATTTTGACTTGTTGGACAGTCACTTTAGCTCATTGAATAGTCATTTTGGCTAGTGAGACAGTCATTTCGGCTAGTTGGACAGTCATTTTGACTCGTCGGATAGTTATTTTGGCTCACTTAGCTCACCGAATAATCATTTCGACTCGTTAAACAATCATTTGATTTGTCAGACCATCATTTGACTCGTCGGACAATTATTTCTACTCATCGGACCATCATTTCTACTTGTCGAACCATCATTTTGATCGTCATACCGTTTTTGACTTACCAAACTGTTATTTTGACTTGTCGGAAAGTCATTTTGACTTATCAGGGTATAATTGTTATTTATCTGGGTTTGATTAGATAAATAAAAGAAAACCAGAAGGTTGATTATTTTTCAAAGACCTATATCAAATTGAGCTATTTTGGTGAATTTCTCTTATATAAATGGAGGGGTAATTTAGTTATTTTATGTACAAGTGGTTAGGTAAAGTATAGAAAAGTGAGGGATTGATTATTTTTAGAAAAACACCCAAATTTTGGCTATTTGATATAAGTCGCCAAAATAACAAATAAAAAGAAAAAAGAGCCATTTTAAGTGCTTAAAATATACTAATGATGATAGTAGTAAGTGTAACATTAATATTAATATTCAGACATTTAAGGTTGAGGGTCTATCAGTCTATCTCAGTCTCTGTGGACTGGTGGCACTGCTGTTGTGCTCCTAAAACCCTAATTTACTAATCACCTGAAACGACGATCCGACGTCTCTAAATCCATCATCAACCACTTACCCACTAACCTACTCCATTCCCACTTCTCACTTGGATCATCATCTCAACTCCAAGCCGCCTGAAATCGGACTCGGATCCTCAATTGGGATCTCATCTATCCATTTTGCAGAAAATGGCGGATTCCTCCGACCCTCTAATTTCCATCGCCGCTTCCGTCTCCACTTCCTCCACCAAACGACGCGTCCGCATCTTCCGCCATGACCTTCCGCCACTTGTCAACAGCTTAGGTTGCTTTAATGTTTTAATCTGAGTTTACTTGTATGCAACGCATTGCATGGGTGGATGGTGTTTTTTAATTTATTAGGGATTGGAATAGTGGAAATGATGATGCTTGTGTATTGATGAGCTTACCGCAATTATGTGAGATTATGGAATATTGTCTCGAGTTACAAATAGACATTTAGGAATTCACTTTTTTTTTTTTAATTTGGAATTGGAATAATGAAATGCTTGATGAGTATGTGCATGTGCATGAATGTACGACATGTTAGCACTGATTTATGGATATAGTTAAGTTCTGTTTTGTTTGATTTTTGTGTTTTCAAGTTTTTCTAGGTGTACCCTTAAATTTATTAAGGTTGAATTTGATTCATCTTTCTTGAGGTTTGCTTTCATCACACTTTATGCTCATGAGTGTTGGAAAATTGGTTGGGGAGTGTCCCTGATAAATTTTATGAAATTTCAAGAGGATTTTTGATTCTGATGATTTTTGAAACTTTAGAGGCTCCTACTTTTAAAATTTGGGGTCTGCTCTTTTGTTTAATAATGTTGTAGTGAAAGAGATAAAGTGTATATATATATATATAGTTAAAAGAATTTGGTGCTATGATCTCATCCTCAAGATCGTGATGATTATTATTATTATTTTAAATGTTATTATGTATATGATTTCTTGGGTGCCACAACATGCATTTCCATTTCAAAAGCAATTTTTTCGAATTCTTGCCAAGAAGCTATGAAGTTCCAAGCGGGGTATATTAATAACAATCATTCTGACAACAAATTTTGGGAGCAATGTTATCATAGATCCTTTTTGGAACACCAAAAATGAAACTCATTTGGTGTGTTTCCAGATATTCGATGTAGCAATTAGGCCTTTTGGTGTTAAGAAATTGGGACGTGTCTAATGATGAGTTTAAGGAGGTGTTTGGTTTGTGATTCAAAACAATTTGCAAAAGTTAACATACAATCTTAAGATATGAGTTGTACTCTCAATATTTTAATAGTTGAGAAACTTGAACTTTGCAGAAATGTCTCCTGAGCTTGCGTCACTGTTAGTGGATATAATTTTTAAGACATTCTCCTTATATGATGATCATGGATCGAGGAAGGCTGTAGATGATATCATTGAGAAAGCAATAGGAGAGGTTGTATTTATGAAAACTTTTGCGGCTGCCCTAGTTCAGGCCATGGAAAAGCAATCCAAGTTCCAATCGCACGTGGGCAGCTATAGACTCCTCAAGTGGTCATGTCTTCTTTTAAGCAAGAGTCAATTTGCCACTGTTTCAAAGAATGCATTCTGTAGAGTGGCTGCAGCACAGGCATCTTTACTCCATATAGTCATGGAAAAATCTTTACATGAACAAAGGGCTTGCAAGCGGGCTTTTTTTCATCTGTTTTCTCAGGTTAAGCCCAATGGAATCCTTTCTGGTTTTGTGATGAAAGTTAGTTGCCTGCTAACAACTTTTAAATAAAACGCTGAACATCTGTTTTTTCTTTTTTTTTTTAATTAGTCACCGGACGTCTATAAGATCTACATAGAAGAATTAAAGGATGCACGGATCCCATACAAAGATAGTCCTGAATTAATATGGTTATTGCTGGAGTTCTCATATACATCTCCTTCTTTGTCCGAGAAATGCAAGGTGAGAAGTGTTTATTTTCATCTTGCTAATAGTAGAGACATTGTTTGTACCTATATAAGATTCTAGAGATTCTAAGTTTACATTCGTTGAACTTCATTTTATTCTTTTCATTTTTTTTTTCTTAACATGATTTCTTGCTTGGCACAGCCGGTTTTCCTTGATGTATATGTTAAAGCCATTTTAAATGCCAGAGAGAAGCCAACAAAGGGTCTCAGTGAATCTTTTCATCCACTTTTTAGTCATATGACTCATGAAGATTTTCAGAGTATTGTGGTTCCTTCTTTGATAAAGATGTTAAAACGCAACCCTGAGATTGTATTGGAGTCAGTTGGAATTCTTTTGAAGTCTGTCAAACTTGATTTGAGCAAGTATGCAATTGAAATCCTATCCGTAGTATTATCTCAGGCTCGACATGCAGATGAAGTTAGAAGGGTTGAGGCATTGGCTATGGTACAGTGTTTGAGCCGAAAGTCTAGCAATCCAGATGCTTTAGAAGCAATGTTTAATTCCATTAAATCTGTAATTGGAGGTTAGTCAAAATTCTTCATTCATTCCCTTCTACAGGATTTGTGAGACATTTTTTTATCAAAGTGCGATGCTTTTAGGATTTTTTGGTCAGTGAATGTATAAACTTTGCTAAGCTGTTTTAAGCTAAGTGTTTCATTTTGACAGGCTCAGAAGGAAGGCTTGCATTTCCCTACCAGAGAATTGGCATGGTCAATGCGCTTCAAGAATTGTCTAATGCTGCAGAAGGGAAATATCTCAACAGTCTGTCACATACCATTTGCAACTTCCTTTTATCTTATTACAAGGATGAAGGTATCCCTTGTTTTGTTCTGATCTTCTTATTGTATTCATTTTCATTTTTTTATGAACTTTTACTTCTTCTTTTTTTATCTATTTAATTTAATTTATTTTTTTACTTATGAGAAAATATGAAAATGTATAATGTTGATAGAATAAGAGGGTATGCTAAGTATACGAGATGCCCACTCAATCAATACAAAATCAATTTGATTGAGTATCAAAAGCTATACAAACTGATATACAGATTTCTATAACTATCTTTACACTTTCGAAAAAAAAGACCCTGCGGCCAAGACAAACCTCAAGACTAGAAAAAGAAGCAATAAATAAAAATTATTGCCTCAATAAAACTTTCTGAATTGTCCTCTGCCATTGTCTTTCCATCTTTATTGTATCTGTCGTTTAATGCTTCTTACTATATTTCTCCTATGTTGTTATATCAGGAAATGAAGAGGTAAAGGTTGCAATTTTGTCAGCTGTGGCTTCTTGGGCAGTGCGATCTGCTGATACACTTCAAGCAGATCTAGTTTCTTTTATTGCTTCTGGCCTCAAGGAAAAGGAAGCTTTAAGAAGGGGACATCTTCGATGTCTACGAGTCCTATGCAAAAATCCTGATGCTGTTTTGTCTGTAAGTTGGCTAGTTTAGTGTATTTTTCAGTGTTTCCAATGGCTGATGCTTGTCTAGGGTATTCTTTTAAGATTTCAAGCAAAATTATTAAAATTATTATGAAAAAGAAATTAATAAAATGTACTCTTCAGATATCATCGTTGTTGGGCCCTCTCATTCAACTTGTCAAAACTGGTTTTACTAAACCGGTACAACGTTTGGATGGCATATATGCTTTACTTATTGTTGGGAAGATTGCAGCTGCTGATATGAAAGCAGGTGTTTATTCATATCTAGTTGAGAGTTATTGATTTGCATTTAAAATGTTTGTCATCCCTCCTTCCTTTCTTCTTATTATATTTTGTTGTTCTTTGAGGTAACCTTTTTGCTCCTCTTGTTTCTCAGAGGAGACTCTAATGAAGGAAAAGCTCTGGTCTTTGATATCCCAAAATGAACCCTCACTTGTGCCGATTTCACTGGTATTTGTCACTGCTTTGATATTTAACAAATGTTTGATTAAAATTATGGCTTTTAACTTTTACGATTGTTAATTTGCAGGCCTCAAAATTATCAGTTGAGGATTGCATGGCATGTCTTGATCTTTTTGAGGTGTTATTTGTGGAACATTCACACAGGTATATTCAGTTATAGAGCTCGATATGACCATCATACGTTTTATTAAGAATTATAAATTAATTTTAAGTTGTGTACATTCTACAGAGTATTGGAAACTTTCTCGGTCAAATTACTATTACAGGTAAAATGGTGGAAGTGCTACTTCAAATTCTTTTATTTGCTTAAAATGTTTCAATAAGTGATTATTGCTTTATTGCAGTTAATACTCCTTTTCATATGCCATCCGAGTTGGAATGTTCGCAAAGTGGCTCATGATACTACAAGAAAGATAGTTTCCACTGTTCCACAATTATCTCAAGCTCTCTTACTTGAATTTTCAAATTTCCTCTCTGTAGTTGGAGAAAAAATTATTATTTCAAAATCAAGGTACAATTTATGTACTATCATTGTATATGACCGTTGGTGCTTTTTGTAGTTCCACGTTTAAAGTATATTGTATATCGTTAATATGTTACAATATTGCTAGATGAGGGGGTTAAGGTTGATTTGTGCTGTAATGGTTGTTTGGGAAATATAATTGTTTTCACTTTACCATTCATTGATGTATTTTATTTTTGTCGTTAGATATAATTTGTTCTAATCATACTCTTCTTATTTTATTATTCATTCTAAGAAACTTTCTTAGATCTAGTTGAGGGAATCTAAAATGATATGTCAATAGTGATACAGATTCATCATTGGAT
The DNA here is from genome assembly GCA_026212285.1 of Bursera cuneata. Lineage (NCBI taxonomy): Eukaryota > Viridiplantae > Streptophyta > Magnoliopsida > Sapindales > Burseraceae > Bursera > Bursera cuneata. Next base: position 26,314 of record JANLJB010030961.1, on the reverse strand, counting down.
TCGCAAGTTCCATTTCTTCCATCTGTTGAGGTTTTAGTGAAGGCATTACTTGTGATATCATCAGTGGCTCTAGCTTCAGATACAAGTGTAGCGGCAAGAGTTATTTTTTGCTCACATCATCCTTGCATTATTGGAACTGCCAAAAGGGATGCAGTTTGGAGGGTACATTTTTTTTATACTTAAAATTTGTTATTTATCCATTTGCATGGTAGTTAATTGAGTTGCAGTATAAATTTCACTATGTTTAAGCACAGAGACAGAGCGATAGGGGGGGTATAAATCCATAAATGGTTGTGTTCGATTGATTGGTGTACAGGCATCAGGCATGCTTATGGAAAGTTAAATTTCAGCTTTCAACTTTGATGTCACATTAACTGTGTTTTAACTAATTTAATTTTGCTTTTGAAAGAGAATTTTATTTGCTGTTATACGAAATGTTTCGGCAAGTTAGGGTGCACACTTTTACCTAACCAGTTTTGGGTTAGTTTAATTTGCTCAAGGTTTGAGTACTGTTTTTGTGCATTGGTGGTGGCTAGAGATGTGTTTATGAATGTTAAATTTCTGCTTTTGGGCTTTGATTACTTACTAAGCTTTTCTTTAACTATTTTGCTTGAGAGAGACAAGAGAGAATGAGGCTTGTGTTTGTTGGTGGGTGCTAGACATGAGGGCATGTTCATCATGGGCTTTGACCATTCATCAACATCTTTTGGACTAATTTAATTTGCTTCAGGTTTTATTGTGAAAATAAAAAAATTGCATGACAGTGAAGTTTGTGTGTGTTAGTGTTTACAATCAAATCAGGCATGGTTATGAATGTTAAATTTTAGCCTTTTGTACTTCCATTATTCATCAACCTCTTTAAAGCTATTAATTTTTCCCCCATTTGATGTGTTCTCCAGAGGCTCCATAAATGTTTGCAAACAGTTGGGATTAATGTCACCGACATTGTTTCTGCTGATGTCACGAATTTGTGCAAGGTAAACACTTATTGTTTTTGTTATACATTTTCTATGCTTTTTATTCAATCATGTCTCTTTAAAGTGATATAGTACCTGTTTTGGTATCAAATCTCAGCCCTGTAACTTTTTATAAGTTGTATGTTTTAAGAATTATAGAAGTTTTACATTGTTACAAGGTTTATGTTCAAATTTATGTACCATGCTTTAGGTATGGGTGTCCTACTACAAGTTTTGACAATTTTCTATTATCACTACCTTTAAGTGTGATAGAAATTTCCTTCAATGGAATGATTGGATGATCGTAAAATCTTACGGTGTCTTGTTTCTTTTTTTCCAAAATGGTAATCGAATGGTAGAGTTTAAATATGATGCTTTGCAGAGGATTCTTTAATGAATTAGTTTTCTACATTGGTAATTGGAAATTGAGGAGTGAAAACCAATTCATTTACTATTCATTAAAGCATTAGTTCAAATGTTAGTCATTGGAGATATTCTAGTGAAGAGGATGAAATTGTCTCACAAATAGTTGAGCTGCGTGTTTATCAGATATTCACATGGATCCTGAAATGTTGCCATCCTCCGAATCTGCTCAACTTCAATATTTCATTGATATTGTGGACAAGCTTATGTTGCTGTAAGCTATTGAGTTTTTTCAAAACAAAGTCTAAAAGAAAAGGATGTTGAGCTTTGGATCCCAACAGAACAAGCTATCCTTCAATAATAAACCAATAGTAGATAAATATAGGCTGGTGATGTTTATCCTGTGAGAAGCCTATTCGTGTTTCAATTTTAATAGTTGAAATTTGCACGCTTTTTCCTTGGGTAATAAAGCATTTAAATATGTGATTTATTAATTATATTTTTAACAAATAAAATGGTTTCGGTGATATTGATTTGTATAATTTGTTGATTTGCAAATATGTACTTAGAGATATTGATGATCAAGAGATGTCAATGATTAATTGGCAGATACTTTCATGGTGTTGATTCATATCAGGTATCGGTCTTGAAAATCATATATTTTTCTGATAAGAAACTAAAAATTTATTAGAAAAAAAGCTATATAAAGGAGGTCAAGCAGTTTACTAAAGAAGGACTTGCCTGAGAAAACTTAAAACTATACAAAAGATGCATTAATCAGCCGTATAAAAGGTAAAAACCAAAACGTCCCCAGGTTAGCATGTAAAACCCAGAACTCCCTCCCAATTTAAGTAAATATAAAAGAAAGATGTATCATGAAACTCTTTTATCGTTGAGGCCCAAAGAGAAGCTAAAAGACGAACTCTACCGTATAAAAAGTGGATGTCTTCTCCTTGTATTCAAGACAGTATTTTGAAATTCTGTCTTGAAAATCATATTCAAGACAGTATTTTGACATTCAGATCTTTTAATCTGTTACATTGATTATTGGTGACAAAGCTATTGATTTGGCTATTGAGTAATAGTACTATCTCGTATACAACGGTTTTTTGGTTTGGTTTGGGATAGGTCACATAGAACGATTGTATTAGTAAATAAATAAGAGAAAGTACAAAGGTGGACCGGATGTCTATATAAGCCTTTGTAGTTATAAAAGAACTATACAAAAGATTCGTAAAAGAGACAGTTAGCTTTTCATGCATTAACTTGTACTTAAATTTTGATACTATAAATGGACTTTTATGGGTTGTTGGATGCAGATCAACGCTGTTGTTAGGCATCCTTTGTTCCTATGAAATTTAGAGATGTTATGAATATATGCAAGCGTACCCTTGGAGCCATATCTTGATCATGTTCTCAACATTGCTACCCACATTTGTTTGACCATGCTTTTCTTTTTGCTTGAAACTTTTGCATCCTTTATTTATTAGTTGATGAACATTGTAAATTTGTTTGCAATAGCCATTGTTTATTAAGTCGTGCATTCATTATATAATCAGTAATCTGCCACTAACTTTTCGTGGGACTTGTTATGCAGGATTTGCTTGGGTCAATGGGGTTGATGAGTGCTAGTTCCCTTGAACAACAAGCGGCGATTTATTCCTTATCTACCTTGATGTCTATAACACCTAAAGATACTTATGTAGAATTTGAAAAGGTTCATCTCTTATGTATTTCCTAATTTAAACTAACCTAAATTAAATGTGGATGTTGCTATTGTACTTTTTTGGTTCTGAGTGTTGACTGGAACCTTATTGTTCCCTTGCCAGCATCTGAAAAATCTTCCAGACCTTTATTCACATGATAGTCTTTCAGAAAATGACATTCAGGTTAGTTCTCTTTTTCTCGCCTATTGTACAGAATCTTTGATTAATATAATGGTGATCCTTTTGTGATTTAGCTAGCGGGTTCTAGATTACTGCATGCTTCAAATGTTTGATCCATTATAAATGTTGTGGTAAACATTTTTAATTATTTCTTGCTGGGAATTGAAACAAGGACAGGTAAACTTGTCCACCTTTTTACCCCTTGGGTAAAGGCCTCGAGGCTCATTGTTTGTAGTTGAGAAAGGGATTTTGGTTGATTCAATGTAAAGTTGCTTCAAGGGATGCTCATTAGTTATCCTTTGCATGGTTCATAGGTTAATCAATATTTGAATTTCCAATATAAGCTGTACTGTTTAATCGATATGGAAATATTTGATCTTTATTCTTATTTTATTCAGTTAATGTTTAGAGATTAGTCTACTAGAGTGCATATGCTATTTCTCTCCATCTCCTTTGTGTCACAGCATGGATTTAAACTAAATTAGACCGATATTAGAGCAAGTAATTTGCAGATTCATTGTGTTTGCATTTATTTGTTGGGCCTGAAGTTATTTCTGAATACCTGGATTATTATTATTTATATCGTTTGGTGCAATTTTTTAGTCTATGGCTTGAAAAATTTGGCTAATGAGGCATTTCTAAAAAATCACTGTTTTTGAAATACTTCTTTGGATCATGTGTCTCTCTGTGAACTGTATTCTCATAAAAGATTATATTTTCCTATTTCTGTTCTTGTTGCTTTTGTTGTCCTCATCTCCATTAATCAAGCACTTGCTCGGGTAATTCCCGAGTCATGTGCTGCATTGTTTTTGAAGGGGTTTCTTTGTTGGCTTTGGTTGTAACCCAATTCAATTTATTTATTTTTCCCTCAAGGGGGCTGGGCAGCTTTTTTATTTTGACCTCCTTTTTTCATATTTAGTTTTCTGTTTCTTCTTCTTGTTTTCTCTTGTGGTGGTCTTCTAGTTCACTTGATTTATGATGTTCAATTTTCATTAATAAAAGTTTGTCCTTTTTCTTTAAAAAAAAAAGAATAATTTTTGTTTCTCCCTCCCTTTCTTGTTTTTCAGATATTTTGTACTCCTGAAGGAATGCTCTCCAGTGAGCAAGGTGTTTATGTGGCAGAGGCTGTTGCTTCTAAGAACACAAAACAAGCAAAGGGCCGTTTCCGGATGTATGAAGACCATGATGGCTTGGTATTTTTTCTTTTTATGTTCTTTTTTCTTGGTTGCTTTGTCTTTCATTTTTGTCAGGTGTGATTTCAAAGGAATTCATGAGTTATTTTGATGTTTTTATGTGTGTTTCCAGGATAATGCCACCTCTAATCATTCTGCTAAGAGAGAATCAGCTAGTAGAGAAGTGGCTGGTATGGGGAAAAAGGATACTGGGAAGTCGACGAAGAAATCTGGCATGTTATTCACTATTATTATTATTATTGTTATCATTATTATTTTGAGAAGAAACTTGAGAATGTTATTCAGCAGATATTTCACTTTGTAATTTTGTTTTGTCTAGCATTAGTCATTTTGATAAGATGATTTGTTTTGGTTTACTTTGATCCACATAGATAAGGGAAAAACAGCGAAAGAAGAGGCACGTGAATTGCTGCTTGAGGAGGAGGCAGCTATACGTGAGAAGGTCCGAGAAATACAGAAGAATTTATCTTTGATTCTGAGTGCCCTGGGAGAGATGGCCATCGCCAATCCTGTATTTGCACACAGTCAATTGCCTTCACTGGTTTGTGTTCCACACTGAACCTTTTCTTATATAAGTGATTTTTGGTGTCATTTATCTATTTTTTTCTTCCTTCTATTGGGTAAACATCTTTCCATTTTCTAATTCAGAATGAATAAATCTTTTCAGATTTCCTCTATAATATTATTAAATACACCAGAAAACTTCTAGAGGAGTGTTATCTTTTGTCAATTTGTTGAGATGCAATTGCACTCTTCCGTTAATGATTAGAATTTTTGCCTTTATTTCAGCTAATCTGCTTCATGTTTTGTTCAACATCATATAATTTCTTTTTCAGCTTTTAGTATATCATGCTTTTAGTGTAATGTATATATTTGGTCTGATGAAATGGTGATAACAAAACATCTACTGAAACTTAAAACAGAAAGAAATGAATCTAAGGGATAATGTAGGCTGCTTGTTGTGTGGATTCTCTGTGAGTGTTTTAAGTAGCAGTAATTTGTGTAACATAATTTTTAGGAACTCTTGTATTGACTTACTTTGGTTGACATATTTTAACTAAATTAGAAAATGCTAGAGTTCAATGGAGGCATTTATACTTTCTATAAGTCTTGTATTGAGGATCACAAACTATGTGAAAATATTCAGACGTAATATTAGTCTTAGTACATGATTGTACTGTAATTAAACATCTGCTCATACTTCTAAATATATGAACTAGATTTTTCTAGCTCTGATGGTTAGGTGCTTTTGTGACCTTCTTTGAGGTCCATACCGTCCCTGTCTTTTCATTGGCATAATTGGCTTATGTTACATATGAATTTCTATGTAGATTAGTTAAGCATCGTAAATTAAAATAATTGTTCATGACAGAGTGACAAAGTGTTACATTCTCTGTTAAATTTTTTTTTTTTTAATTTTGACTTTTTGGGTTGGTTATAAGTCCTTGATTTTATGTTCTACCAGGTTAAGTTTGTTGATCCTTTGCTAAGGTCACCTATAGTAAGTGATGTAGCCTATGAAGCCTTGGTGAAGCTCTCTAGATGCACGGCTATGCCTCTTTGTAACTGGGCCCTCGACATTGCTACTGCTTTACGTCTCATTGTGACTCAGGAAATTCAAGTAGATCTTATTCCATCAGTGGTCGAAGTAGAAGTCAATGAAAGACCATCTTTGGGTCTCTTTGAGAGGATTGTAAATGGTTTAAGTGTATCTTGTAAATCTGGGCCACTTCCTGTAGATTCCTTTACTTTTGTTTTCCCGGTAGGTTTTCCTGTTTGCCATTTATGTCTTAAGGTCAGTTGGTGCTTCTATTTTACTAACTTACTTGTTTTGTATCATTGCCAGATAATGGAGCGAATTTTGTTATCATCCAAGAGGACAGGACTTCATGATGATGTGCTTCAAATTCTTTATATGCACATGGATCCTCTTTTACCTATTCCTAGGCTTCGAATGATATCAGTTACGTATCCAGACCTTCATTCTAACACTAATATGTTTTATATATGATATACGCCTCAGAAGTATGATATATATTTCACAAATATGATTCATTAAAATTTATTTTTCTTTTTTTAATTATAATAGATTGAAGTTTTTTATTAAGTGATTTACATTATGGACAAGTTGTCCACAGAAGATAAAACGAATCAGGTTAGGGTTAACAATTCTCTATGACAACAGAAAATATGTTGTGACCCCTATTTTAAAACAAGAGAAATTATAAATTAACCCAAAATATCCTAATAATACGATAAAAGTGAAGCACAAAGTTGAACCTATCCTAGAGTTTACGATTGTTATCTCTCTCTCTCTCTCTCTCTCTCTCTCTCTTTCTCTCTCTCTTTGTGCATGTGTGTGTGTGTGCCAATGACCCCACACAATATGCAAGATATTTTTTTGCTTTGAGTCCTAAGTATCATTTTGCATTTCAAGATTTTAAGAATTTGTTCTTGGGCTTTTTAACACAAAAAGCTTCTTGCATATTTTCGCAACTTCACCTTATAAGTGTTAAGAACTTTTTCTTCCTAGGCAATGGGAGATGTCCCCTTCTTGGGATCCATACTTCTGACTGGGATTGGCTTTGACACATGCTCACCTATATTAAAGTAAAAAGCACCTGCCACCACCAACCACATTTAGGTTCTTAATCTAAGGTGACATTGACCAAGTAAAAGTAAATTAGTTTAATCCTTTTGATTCTTCTCTTCATAGTAAACTGATGGGGGGATGTGGAGCAATAGTTTGAATTACTATATAGAGAAGAGTTGTAAAATATAGGATTTTCTTCGCCATTTGACACCACCAATTCGGAAGTAGAGGGAAAGAAGTAGTTCACTCACTCATTTAGCTCTTGTACCAAGGAATCTTCCCTAAGCTAGCTTTTTCTTCCCTATAAGTTGGGCTACTTCCTGTTACATCTTCTGTGACCCTACACAATGTTAACATCTATTTTGAATCCAAATGTCACTTTTAATCGCTAGATCCTCATGGTTTTCTATGCTTGTTCAAGCCAAAACGCTACTTGCATATTTAGGCAACTTTATCCCTAATAAGTGTTAAAAACTTCTCCTTTCCAGACGATATGAGATGTCTCATCCACTCATAGAAAATAAAATTATTTCTTTCTTGTCTACCCCAAAAAGGGTTGTCATATCTCCTTACCTTCTCTCATGTTATTTCCTATTTGCTATATCCTTCACTCTCTTTTGCAGGTGCTTTATCATGTTCTAGGTGTTGTTCCCGCTTATCAAGCTTCTGTTGGATCAGCACTGAATGAGTTGTGTCTTGGACTGCATCCAGATGAAGTGTCAGCTGTATGTGCTTCTGATTTTTGCTTTAAATAATTTTCTAGTGTTCTTCAATGGTTTCTGTTAAGCCATCTTTAATATTTATTCTTTCAGGCTCTATATGGAGTGTATGCAAAAGATGTTCACGTCAGAATGGCCTGCTTAAATGCAATAAAATGCATTCCAGCTGTGTCTAGCCGTTCTCTTCCTCATAGTGTTGAGGTCTCAACAAGCATATGGATTGCTCTTCATGACCCAGAAAAGGTTTAGCCTGCTAACATATTTTTACTATATATAAACTGGCATGAAGTCACTTTGCACTAATTGAAAAAATCTCAAACCATCAGAATTTGAACTTTATTGATAAGCACCTCTCTATATAAATATTTTAAGTTATAGATGAGAGTTCATTCTTGTCATATGTTTAGTAGTTTCATTTTGTGTGGCTTTCTCTTGCTACAATGATAACTTCTCTAGTTGTGCTCATATTTTAGTAATGTTTTGGTCTATTATTGGTGTGCGTTAATTTGTTGGTTATCTTGTATTTTTGTATCTTGATGAGGGACTCGTTGGTTAATGAAAAAATTTTAAATTTTTTTCCCCCTTTGGCTGGTAGATTGGCACTAGTTGTGGTTGTTGCTTGAGTAGCTTCATGCTCAGATTGTATTTATGGTCGCCAAAGTGGTAAATTTTGAAAATTGAGTTTTACACTTAATTCATTATGTCATATCTGTAATTAGAAAATAATACACATTGCAAACATGTTAGGACTTTTGTTTGTAGAAGAAACAAATTACTATCATTAGAGGAAAATAATAAATACAGAAAGGTGATCAAGTTGTTTGCAAAAATTATGATTGAACTAAAAGATCACTAAAAATATTTTTACAGTATAGGCTGAAGGCTTACTAAGAAAATATGTTACAATTATATGAACCATTCATATGTGATAACTAGTGCCACTTACAAGACTGACTTAATATACAATCTAAGGGTGTTGATAATGCTTTAAGGAATTATATGTTCCTGTGGTAGTGAGTGGGATAAACAAGTATGCCAAATTTTTAAGTTTATGACATTTCTCTATGTGCATAAGAAATGCTTTTTGCATCGTATATAGCTAAAAGTTTTCTTAAAGCAGTTAAAATTAGATTGCGATGTAATCATTTGTAATGTGCTGTTCGTAATATCAGAAATCTAGTGCTAGTTTGCGTTTCTTTCTGTTTTTTTGTATCTTGGAAGGTTGCATTTTAAAATAGTTAAATCTATTGCCTTTGTTGTTTACCATTGTTATTGTAAAAGAGGAGCAGGGGCTAAAATTACTATGCTGAATGCGGTAGTGGAAAGTGGCTTGACAGGGCAAAATTTTCCGTGCAGTTTTATTGAGTTAATTTGAGAAGTTTTATTGAGTTAATTTGAGAAGTGTAGCCCGTTCTCTGATTTCTACTTCTTGACTGTAAGGTTATTATAGGCTGCTTAGTGTTTAATATCTTCTATAATATTCTACTCAATTTTTTTACCCAATTGCTCTATATAAAGAATTTTAATGTCATTCTGGGTTGTAGTAACTATTTAATCTTGAATAGTTTAGGTAAGCTGTGTGATGTACTCAAATTATGCAGTTTTTTTTCCCCCCAAAAAAATGAAGTTGCATATTGTATTCGCTGATGACCTTTTTCTTTTTCTAAATTTAGATGGTTGTATTATGATATTTAATTATTTATGTTTTTCTGTATCCTTGATTTCATTTCGTTGCTCTATCAATAGTTTAATTTTGTTGCTTATTCTGCCTATTAACAACTCATCCACTCTACAATATTTAATGCTTTCAGTCAGTTGCAGAAGCAGCAGAGGATATTTGGGACCGCTATGGATATGATTTTGGCACTGATTATTCTGGACTCTTCAAAGCGCTTTCTCATATTAATTATAATGTCCGCTTGGCTGCTGCTGAGGCATTAGCTGCTGCTTTGGATGAATATCCCGATTCTATACAGGTTAGTTTTCCATTTTACTTACATCCTGTTTTGGCTGTGATGATTTCTAATGGTTTTACAATAATTTCAGGAATCTCTTTCGACATTGTTTTCTTTGTATATCCGTGATGGTGGTTTAGGTGGGGACAGCATTGATGCTGGGTGGCTAGGCAGACAAGGGATAGCTTTGGCATTACATTCTGCTGCTGATGTTCTGAGAACAAAAGACCTCCCTGTTGTTATGACATTCCTGATATCACGAGCACTTGTAAGATCCGCTCTGCTGTTCTGGATATAACTTTTGTAATGATGTTTGTAGTTTGCCAGGCTTGCTACTTGGGATCTACTGAGAATAAAACTTGAATTGTTTTTGTAGAAGTATGAAAATTTAATTTTGGTTTCTTTTAGGTCATCAGTTTTCTTCTTTTCACAGTTTGTATCATTGTTCTGAGAAGCAAATCCCGGATACGACCTGGTACTCTAGTGTTTCAGGGTGCAAGAGACTTATTCTTTAGATCCTGTTTCTGAGAGAACTTTAAAATTGAAACATGTCGCAAGAAGTTTTTCAGTTTATTCTTGTTTATGGATTGATTGTAGAGCTTTAGGAGACAACATCGATATTTTAGATTCTAGTATCTAAGAGCTGTTTATACAGAATTTTAGGCCTTCACTTTCAAGTTTTTCTGGAAAGCTTGTTCACCTTCTTGTTTATATAAATATCACTAATGCAAAGTTTTACTTGATTCTTGTATATATATATATATGTAAAGAAAACTTGAAAACAATTTTTATAGGGACTGTTAACCACTAGGAAGAGGCTACCTCGATTGCATAATATATATATATATATATATATGGAAGGGGATCTTTTGACACAAAATCTTAGCCATTCATCTCCAAAATCTAATGATTGAGATTTAAGGTAAAAAATTACTTTTAATGATGCCAACTCATCAACCATCTCAACCATTGGATTTTGTGGATGAATGACTAGGATTTTGTGTCTAAATTTGTGTTAAAAAATCCCCTCCTACATATATATATACATATACAATGGTGGTGATACAGTTTCAGTGGGATTTTTATTGAATAAATGTTGGAAATGTGACTCACATTCTGTTACTATGTATTTAAAGCTTTTTCCGGCCCTTCCAACAATAGTTACCTTATTGTCTGATGTCTTGAATGGAAAGAATCATCTGCAGATTATATACTACAGTATCCTCTGCTTCAAACATTGTTTATGTGGCCAAGAATGTTAAATAACAAAAGACAGTGTTATAAACTTGTGAATGCTTTTATGTTGCAGGCTGATCCTAATTTAGATGTTCGAGGAAGAATGCTTAATGCTGGTATCATGATTATAGATAAGCATGGGAAGGATAATGTTTCTTTGTTATTTCCAATATTTGAAAACTACTTAAACAAGAAGGTTTGTCTCCTTTTTAAGTTACAAATTTTGTTGAAATGCATTATGGCTTTCATATTTTTAGGTGTTATGGAACCTGCAGCATTAAGTCTTGTTCTTAATTAGGCATCAGATGAAGAAAAATATGATTTGGTTCGTGAGGGTGTAGTAATTTTTACTGGAGCCCTGGCAAAACATTTGGCAAAGGTATAAATTTAAATCTATTCACTTTTATTTTAGTTGAAATGCATTATTTTTCTTGTGACATTTTTCCTCTGTAACAGGATGATCCTAAAGTTCATGCTGTTGTGGAGAAGTTGTTGGATGTGTTAAACACTCCATCTGAAGCTGTTCAGCGGGCGGTCTCATCATGCTTATCTCCATTAATGCAATCAATTCAAGTATGTAGGAATTGTTGTCAAGAATAGGATTTTTAATTTGTATACTTGTTTATTATTATGCAGTTATGTATTCTATGTTATATGTTTGTTGAAGATTTGTTTCTTTTAATGGGGAGGAGTGTTTTTTAAATGCTATAATTTCTTGCATTAGGATGATGCACCAGCACTTGTTTCTAGACTACTGGATCAGCTAATGAAGAGTGACAAGTATGGAGAGCGTCGTGGAGCTGCTTTTGGACTTGCTGGAGTCGTGAAGGGATTAGGAATATCCTGCTTGAAGAAGTATGGGGTTGTGGCTGCATTAAGGGAAGCTTTTGCTGACAGGTATTTTTTGCCTTCCTGGTATGAGCAATCCACTATATTATTGCAAATATTAATGACTTTGTGTTTTATATTTATGTTATTGCCTTTTCATTTTGTTAGGATTCTAGTAATCCTAGAGCCCCCCACCAAGAAAAAAGAAGAAATTTGTCAGTGTGTGAGTGTGTTGTAAGGAAGTTTGATTTTATGATAAATGATGAAGGTATTTGTCAGAACTGTTGTGGCTGTGTACTATATACAGATAGGTATTTTATTGGTGTGGTTAAGGTTTTAGCTTAAGTGATTAGAAGTAAATATGGACTTCAATTAAATGGCTGGGACTACAATCATTTAGAAGCCGAGAAAGCAATAGCTAGAGGGTACCCCCTATTTCTCAATCATATCGCTTTAGAGATGAGTAATTGAAATGTCAATATTAACGATTCAAACAAAAGTTAAAGGTTGTGGAGATTTGAAGGTTCAAAATCATTTTTGAAGATAAAAGAGACGTCATTATTTTGTGGGAGAATATTTGGTTATTGGCATCTATTAGTGCGTCAGTTACTAAAGCTTTTCAAGATACTTCTTTTTTCTTTATCCACCATAATTGCTCAAATTTGGAAAGTCAGGAATTGTATGTGCTTTGACAATAAAACTCTCACACTTTCTCAATTTATGGTCTATTGGAAATCTCATATTATTCAATGTAGTGGCTTTTCTCCAGGTTTTCTTAAACCCACGAGTGAGGTTGGAAAGGGGTTCTGATCTGATTCTGTTCTTGAATATTGTATTAGTGTAATTCAATAAAATACTATACAAGGCGGCACACCAAACGTGCTTATACCATATAGAAGTCTTTGAAGTTTTGTGCGGATTACAATGCATTATTGAACTAGAGTTTGGTAGGGGTTAGGGAGCATGTTAATAAATTAGTATTTGAATATCTACATAATCTGTTGATTTAGGGACTGTGAAAGGATGAAGCTGATTGGTATAATCATTGGAAAGTGTCGTTTTTATCTTGTCAACCATATCTTCAGTGGGTTGAGATATATTAATGAAATTGACTATATGAGTCCCAAATCTTTGGTAATTTTAATCTTTTATTGGCCCCATTATTCTCATGATAGCTTGTTACTCATTTATATCATTGGAGACAGGAGATATAGTCATCTTCATCAATCAAATATTTGATATTCCTTGGTCTTGCATTTCTACTGCAGGAATTCTGCAAAATGTCGTGAAGGAGCTTTACTGGCTTTTGAGTGCCTATGTGAAAAGCTTGGGAAATTGTTTGAACCGTAAGCCTAAAATTGTTAAGCCCCTTTACTTCTACAGGTTTTTTATGTGTCGATTTATCTGTTGACCCACTCTACCATTGGTCCAGGTATGTTATCCAAATGCTACCATTGCTTCTGGTTTCCTTCTCTGATCCAGTCGTTGCAGTTCGTGAAGCTGCTGAATGTGCTGCTCGAGCAATGATGTCTCAACTTACTGCTCAGGGGGTTAAGCTTGTCCTTCCATCTCTATTAAAGGTCTTTTCTGTTTCTCTCTTTTTCAGGGAACCTCGGGTTCACGTGATCTTTCTTCTACTTTCTTCCTCCAATAGAATTTTATTTTGTTTCCTATCAAAAAAAATTTTGTTGTCTTGTAACGACATCTAATTAACTCGACTGTCATCTCCATAAAATCCATTTTACTCTAGGTTTGTTAGAAATAATGATGCTTTGCTTAGTTTTTTGTGCTGACTTTTAAGAGACCTTTGTAATATTTTCATGATAGTTTTTTGTCGCTGAAAATTTGCCCTTGCTCCAAAGAGTGTTTGTAGTTGCTACATTGTCTTCCTTTTCTGTCCAACTACATTTTTTATTTGAAAGTAACAGCCATGTCTCCGGATAAGAAACTACTAAAGTGTATTTTTGTCCAACTAATTTTTTTATTTGAAATTAACAGCTATGCTTCCGGATAAGAAACTATTAACATTAAATTCGAATAAAATAGCTGTACATGGGTGAACAAACAATCCGCAAAGGAATAGCTTGGGAGAGCTCAAAACAATAAAAAATGCAAATCAATCTTATCTATAAAGTCAGTTAAAAAAAATAAAAAAGACCTAAAGTTGCTATAAATTAGGAAATATTTCAATACAATAAAATCTTTTAGATGGTTGTAATAAGTTTTATCATGTACATTCATATAAGGTAAAAATGTTACCCAGCTGACAATGTGACTCAGTGTCGATAACAGTCTGAGGATACTAGTTGTTGATGTCTTTAGCAGGCTATCACTTACACTCTTTAGTTGAGCCTGACTGTCTGTTGGCAGATTGTCTTTTGGATGGTCATTATTTTTGGGATAATTGTGAAGTGAGATTTGATCTGTTGTCATATAAGTTTACATATATCATTTCACTCAAATGAAGAGTCGATATTAACATGTATATCACCAATCAAGTCTGATTAAATACTAAATTCAAGTTGGAGTAAAAGGTGTCTACGGTTTTGCTTTTTGCAATTGTCTTTTACTTCAAAAGTTATTACTTTATCTTACTCCTGCCTTAGCCCTTTCACCATCCCTCTATTTGACCATTCAATTTTCAAGCAGGGTCTTGAAGATAAAGCTTGGCGCACAAAGCAAAGTAGTGTACAACTACTCGGTGCTATGGCTTACTGTGCTCCTCAACAACTGTCTCAGTGCCTCCCTAGGATTGTGCCAAAACTGACAGAGGTTCATCTGAGTAACTTATTATTTTACTTCCTGGTTTTTACATCTCGTATAGTTTCCTTTAATAGAACCTAAATAGTTTTGAAAGTTAAATTGGTCTTCTCCTTACAGGTGCTAACTGATACACATCCCAAAGTCCAGTCAGCAGGGCAGACGGCACTTCAGCAGGTATGTTTTGTTTTACAACAATCAACTCTGATTTTGTTGGTTACTATTGGTTTTAATATTTCATATTTTTATCTTAGGTTGGAAGTGTGATAAAGAATCCTGAAATAGCTTCTCTTGTCCCTACTCTTTTGATGGGTCTCTCAGACCCCAATGACCACACAAAATATTCTCTTGATATTCTCCTTCAGGTAAGGTTTTATGCAAAAATGTAATTTGATTTTCGTTACAGTGTATTCATCTCTTTTGTTGCCATAAATGCTTAATTGTTTTCTGCAGACAACTTTTGTTAATTCAGTTGATGCCCCCTCACTTGCGCTATTGGTGCCAATAGTACATAGAGGGCTAAGGGAGAGGAGTGCTGAAACCAAAAAGAAGGCTGCACAGATAGTTGGAAATATGTGTTCATTAGTTACTGAACCAAAGGATATGATTCCTTATATAGGATTGCTCCTCCCTGAAGTGAAGAAGGTACCTTTTCCCTTTGGATTCTTATATCCTGTTTCGTAGAATTTTACATTTTTGCATTCTGTATTTGTGTACTCATCTTTTTACTGCTCAAAATAAAAACAGGTACTTGTTGATCCAATTCCAGAAGTCCGATCTGTTGCAGCAAGGGCCATTGGATCCCTTATAAAAGGAATGGGAGAAGAAAACTTCCCTGATCTTGTTCCATGGTTGTTAGATACTCTGAAATCCGATAATAGTAATGTTGAGCGCTCTGGAGCAGCTCAAGGGCTGAGTGAGGTTAGAATTCATGAGTTATATATATTACTTTTTACACCATGATAATCTTCAGTTCATGAGAGTCTCAGACCATAATTGATGAGTCTGCATAATTTCTGATGGCTTATGGTTTCAAGTAGCCGTCCTATTTAGTTAATTGGAGTTTCATGGAGAAAGAAAAAAAAAATAGTTAATTTTTTTTTTAAAATGAAATTTGTGTTACTTTCATTAAATTTTCTTTTTGCTATCAGTTTTCCCTTTACCTCTCAGTTTGTTTCCATTTGTTGAGTAATCTATATGGAAGGCTTAACTTTTTGCTATCAGGTTTTAGCTGCACTTGGTACTGTCTACTTTGAGCATCTGCTTCCTGATATTATCCGAAACTGCTCCCATCAAAAGGCATCTGTACGTGATGGATATTTGACACTTTTCAAGGTGAAGACCTCATGTAGTCTGACTTTTCGTTTTTTTAAGTGTGTTTTTGGCCAGGCTTCATGTAACAGTTTCTATCTATGATAATCTATTTGTAGTATCTTCCAAGGTCGTTAGGTGTTCAATTTCAGAACTATTTGCAGCAAGTGCTGCCTTCAATCTTAGATGGTAACTACCAAATTTTGTTTTCTGGAGCTTTATACTTAGTATGCACACACACTTTGAGGATTGTTCTTGATATATTTGCTATTCTCCCATAGGTCTTGCCGATGAGAATGAATCTGTGCGTGATGCTGCACTGGGTGCTGGACATGTCCTTGTGGAGCACTATGCAACAACGTATGCACTTGATGATAATACTGACTATGTTCATTTGTTTAAATATTGATCCATAGTTGACATGTGTTCCTGTGTTGTTTTCACATTTGTGTTTAATATTGAACATGTTCCAGGAAAGCTTAAAGAAGTTATTAGAAGGAATATTCATGAAAGAAGTTCAATTAGTTTCAATTTGTTTGGATTGGTCATATTTATATATGAAGTCTGGCATGGTTTGGATGTCTTCCAGTGATTTTGTTGTCCATCTAAGAATTACCTTTGCAGTGTCTTATAGATTTTTTATATTGCGTCTCAGATCATTACCTCTGCTCCTTCCGGCTGTAGAAGATGGTATTTTCAATGATAATTGGCGTATCCGACAAAGCTCTGTTGAACTCTTGGGAGATCTCTTGTTTAAAGTTAGTATTTCAGCTCTTTCTTACTCTTAGAGTTTGTATGTATTAGATATGTCATATGGAATATATATTATCCAGGTTGCTGGGACTTCTGGAAAAGCTTTGCTTGAGGGTGGCAGTGATGATGAAGGTGCTAGTACTGAAGCACAGGGTCGTGCTATTATTGAGGTCCTAGGAAGGGATAAGCGTAACGAAGTTCTTGCTGCTTTATATATGGTTCGAACTGATGTCAGTATTTCAGTACGTCAGGTAATTACGATAAATTAGTTTCAAGTTTTAGTGGACATTATTAATTTGTTTTAGACAGACATTTAGTTATAGAACTAAAATGCTCATTTCCCTTTGTCAGGCTGCATTACATGTGTGGAAAACTATAGTGGCAAATACTCCGAAGACTCTAAAAGAAATAATGCCAGTTCTGATGAATACATTAATTACTTCTCTTGCATCCTCGTCCTCTGAAAGGCGGCAGGCATGTATATTTTTTCTTATTATAGGCATTTTTTAGTTCAAGGTTTGGGCTTCAGTTACCATGGAAGTCAAAGGCACTTCTCAAATTTTCACTTATATATATCGTAAATTTTGGTCTGATGTGGACAATATTTATCTCATATACATTCATATGTTGTCCCTGGCTGATCATCCTTTTTAAAGAGTTTGTTCCTTTTGAATGTCTCATAAAGACAATACAATTTATTTCTTATCAAATGTAGGTTGCTGGGCGATCATTGGGAGAGCTTGTTAGGAAGCTTGGAGAAAGAGTACTTCCTTTGATTATACCAATTCTATCCCAAGGGCTGAAGGACCCTAATGCTAGCAGAAGACAAGTAATTTTAAAAATTTTTAATATAATTTGTTTTTATAATTGGAGTGATATGGTTTTTCAATTTCCCTCCCCTTTTTAGTCATCACAGTATTACACTTTGAAACTGTAATTCTCATTTAAGTTTTTATATAATTACAGTCATGAATGGATCAATTATTCATGCATAGTTATGATGATTGATATCAAATATATATGATTCCCTTATCATTTGATCTGATGATTCTAGTGTTAGCTTAGTGGTTTATCTACTTGTAACTTGGATATATTCTAGATTAATACGTTTGTTTGTGACTAAAAGATTGACGTACAATGGAGACCTCATTTTTGGAATCTTCTTTGTTTTCTGAGTTGATTCAAAATGATAAATAAATTATCATGCATTGGGGGCTAATTTAGATATTAGACTTGTAAAGAGCAAATAGCATGGTTATTGAAGGAGAAGTGCATGCTTTGATTGGTAGCAGAATTTGTTGATCTGTTTTCTTTGCTGTGTTTTTTATCAAGTGTCTATAGGTTTAAAATATGGAGGTATATCTTGTAGTAATGTCAAAAACTAATGTTGAATATTAAGATAGTTTTGCAATGAGAGATCTCAATATATGGTTGGTGTACATGGGCGATACAGTTGTAAATAAGGAAAATGTGGCATTGCTGTGTGATTGCTTTATGGAACCGCTTTTCACATATTGTGTCGGCATCAATTGTAGAGACCTTGCTTGCAAGGAATTTAACCTTCTTTTTTCATGTTTTTGTGTAACAAATGTGAATATTTTTTGTTCAAAGACTTGGTAACACTTTATATTCTGTTATTTGACACAATATCCAAAATAACTGACAGGGAGTTTGCATTGGTCTGAGTGAAGTGATGGCCAGTGCTGGTAAAAGCCAGTTGTTGAGTTTCATGGATGAGCTCATCCCTACAATTAGGACAGCGCTTTGTGATAGGTTTGTTATATTTATTTATTTTTATTTTGCTAGTGCTGCTAATATTTCATATCATATGAGAAGGTTGATTTCATTTTTCTTTTCAATTCTCTGTTCACAGTGTTCCTGAAGTTCGTGAGTCTGCAGGGTTAGCATTTAGCACTCTTTTCAAGGTGCTCTTTTCTGTTCTCAGGTTTTAATTTAATTGTAGTCTTTAAAACATGATTAGTTAATATAATATGACGCATAAATATCTTGGCATAGAGTGCTGGAATGCAAGCAATTGATGAAATAGTTCCTACACTTCTGCATGCTTTGGAGGATGATGAAACCTCTGATACTGCCCTAGATGGCCTCAAACAAATATTAAGGTAGAAATTTTTAACCATATATGTATTGTTATTCACTATTTTCTGGTTTTTTTTGGTCCATTTGTCCAGTCCTAAAATGGTTATTTTTCTCTATTTTAGTGTCAGGACAACAGCTGTTTTACCTCATATCTTGCCAAAGCTTGTCCATCTTCCACTTTCGTATGTCTCTTTCTCTAATTTTACATTTCCTTCTAAAATTTGAATGACTGCTCTTTAGTGAAACTTTGGACTTGTGTCCAGTGCCTTCAATGCACATGCTTTGGGAGCTTTGGCGGAGGTTGCAGGTCCTGGCCTCAACTTACACCTTGGCACTATTCTTCCTGCTTTACTCTCTGCTATGGGTGATGATGACATGGTATGCAATTTGTTTTCAGCAGTCACTTTTTTTTGTTTCCATTTTATTTCTTCTCATGCTTGCTGTTTCTAACCTTGGATGTTGATTTTTGACTACTTATCCCTTCAGCATTTGCTCTATTTCTTCCTAAGTTTGACTGAATACACAGTCCACCATATTGCTGACTTTCATTTTGCTTTGGCTCATTTGACATTTTGAGAATTGCATTATGCTTTTCCTGTTAAATAAGTTGCTTCTCCTGGATTTTAGGATGTTCAAAGTTTGGCCAAGGAAGCAGCAGAAACTGTGGTCTTGGTCATAGATGAGGAAGGCGTCGAGTCTTTAACATCAGAGCTTCTTAAAGGTGTTGGGGACAGTCAGGTATGCTCTATATGTTATCAATGTCTTTAAGGCTCTTATCATATCTTTTTAACTTGTTTCTTACTCACCTTACTCAGTTCAAGTTTGTAACTTTTATGTGTCAGGCTTCAATTAGAAGAAGCTCTGCATATCTGATAGGATACTTCTTCAAAAACAGCAAATTATATTTGGTTGATGAAGCTCCAAACATGATATCTACCTTGATTATTTTGCTTAGTGATCCAGACTCAGCTACCGTTGCGGTATGTTTAAATTTGAATATGTTATCTACGGTCTATTGATCCTCCATGCTGTTGATTGCATCTTATGTTCTTTTTAAGCAGGTTGCTTGGGAGGCTTTGTCAAGGGTTGTTGGTTCAGTTCCTAAGGAGGTACTGCCTTCATATATAAAACTAGTACGTGATGCTATATCTACATCCAGGGATAAAGAGCGCAGGAAAAAGAAGGTGAGTATTTTTTTCATTAATGAACTGATGAGAATGCTAAATCACCGATTGTAGTTCTTAGTGGAATAATTTTAGACTTGTTGAATGCTAATTAATTTGAAATCATGTTACTTGCAGGGAGGACCAGTTCTCATTCCCGGCTTCTGTCTTAAGAAAGCTCTTCAGCCATTGCTTCCTATCTTTCTTCAAGTATTCCTTCTCTTTCAATAGCTCTTTATCAAAACATTGTGCATTTGTGCTTTATAGTTTGTTCCCCTATATTATTTAAAAATTCTGCCATTCATCAATAATGGACTTTTTGGTTATCTTATTGGACATGCTATGTTTTAAGTAGTTCAACATTGATAAATCAAACCTAATTTGTGCTCATCAGTCTGTAGTATGTCTTTAGTACATAGGTGAATAACTGAATGAACTTACTAAGTTTTACAGCTTCCTACCTCTGAAAGTTCTTGTATTCTGGTTTTGAGTTTTTAGTTGAGTCACCTTTTAGCAGGAAGCTTCCTTTTTCTGTCTGAACCAACCAATTAGGCTCTGAAGTTGCTTTTGTAGAAATGTCACCAAATGAATCTACTGAACTAGTGTCCACCTTGAAGTTGGAGGTTGCAAATACCCTTGGGGCCACCTTACATACATAAGTTCATTTTGCTTGAGATTCCAACACTTAGCTACTCTTTATCCCCTGAACCAGGAAATCTTTCCATTTTAACTTGCACTACACGGCTTTTCTGATTTGGATTAGAAAAAGACAACAGTCAGGTAAGGCCTAATTTGGTGAACACATAAAGTTGGGGATATGGGTGTAAAAATAAAGGCTGAATGATACTAATATTGGAATCTTTTCCGACAAGGAAAGTTGTTCTTTGTAATTCATTTTTTCTTCTGCTTTTAACTTAACTTTTTCAACATCTCTAGAGATTTGCCTTGAATTTGTGCTCTTCAACCGCCTTTTTTTGCTCCCAACGTTTCCATCATTGGGAGAATTTCTTGGTATTTGAAACAGAATTTTGTTGGATCAAAATTTATCTAGAATCAGGACTTCTCTGGTCAAACCCCACCCACTGGTTGTTGTTGCAGTTCTCTCTATGCCAGTAGCTTCTAATCACTGTGTGGTTGAATTTTCCATATTTTCCTTTGGTTTACATGCTCACTGCATAGGTCTTGTATTCACTGACTAACTATGGAATTGATCGGTATAATTTTCTCTCTATTGTTCAGTTCATGGTATTCATATCATCTTAATTATGGCCCTAGCAAGTAAGATTGGAAATCTTATTCTGGTAGTAGAGTCAGCTTTTCTTTGCTTGGATGAGCTCTTTGAATTTGAGAGCTGCTTCGCAGCTGATTACCTAAGAACCCGTGGTTAGGTGTCGGAAGACTTTCTTGCCATGATACCTATGCATTTTGCTTGTGTAAGCATCCTTAGCAAGCATAAATTTGTGACTGAAATTGGTTGGCTGTAATTTGGGTAATTTGGATTGGAAGAAACAAAAGGATATTTGAAGGAGCTAAGGAGGAAGACTTGGAGACTCTTTGGGCTAGAATTCAAAATCTTGCTTCTTTGTGGGTTTGGTTGCAAAACAATTAGAAGGGATTGGGCAGCTGTTTTGTATTAGCTCTTTGTACTTTTTATTGTTTTTAAGCATTGGCTGGGTTGTTCTTGTATCATTGGCGTGGTTTTTTTTTTTCGTTATTCTGTTGTTTCAGTGGACTTCTGGTTCACTTCTTATGATCTGTTTTCTTATTAATGAAATTGTCTCTCCAAAACAAAAAACAAAAAATCTACTAAATGCATTATTTCCTTTCTTCTGGGAATGCTTTGCATTTTCTTTAAGTTTAGAATCTGATATTTTGTTGCATATGTAGGGCCTAATCAGTGGGTCTGCTGAACTAAGAGAGCAGGCAGCACTGGGTCTTGGGGAACTTATTGAAGCGACTAGTGAACCAGCACTGAAGGAGTTTGTTATTCCGATAACAGGGTATGTACCTTGATTATTTAATTAGATGTCACTTGTGCTTTGAATGTTACCAAAGCTGATGGTGGATTCAGATTGGATATACTGCAGCCCTTAATAGAAAGATTTACTTTGTTTAGGAGCCAGAGTTTTGCCATGTGGCTATTCAGCTCTCCCTGATGCTCCCTTAATATTAGAAATGGAATTTCCATTTTTAAAATACTCATTGTCCATCTTTCTATTAGAAGTTCTGGAACATCTTTATGAAATTTTGTCCCTTTATTTCCAAATACGTTTTTCAGAAATAATGACTTTCGATTTTTTCTGCTTAAGTCTAAAATGTGTTTGTACCCTCTTTTCGAAAGTTTTGTTCCTTTAGTTTTTATTCTATTTTCAAAACATGTGACTGCCACATTGTTTCTGCTCAAGGTGAAGTGCAGAAAAGGCTTCAACAATAAATTTATGCTTCTTACTGTTTTGTTTTGATTTCTGCAGTCATATTCATTCATTTGGTTGTTCCTTTGTAGAATATAGCTATATGTAGACTGAACAAATTCATAGTACAGGAAATTGACTCTTGGAAAATACTTTTTTTGATGTCTGCTTTAAACAGTTGATGCATGCTTGTTGTTCTGTATGAAAAATTTTCCAACCTTCTCCCAACTACAAGTTATTGATCTATGAAGTCTGACCCTTTATTATATTCATAACTGCAGGCCACTTATCAGAATTATAGGTGATCGGTTCCCTTGGCAAGTGAAGAGTGCCATTTTGTCTACTTTAAGCATCATAATAAGAAAAGGTGGGATGGCACTCAAGCCATTTCTTCCCCAGCTTCAAACAACATTTATTAAGTGTCTGCAGGATAATACAAGGTTAGTTTGGGAACCTCTATGTCTATTTAAAATCTTGAAGGAACTTCTATGGACTTTAGAAGAAGAGTTTTTTTTTTCGAAAACATAACTATCTTTTCCCTTCGAATTACGGGTGCATTACTTTTTTGGAGGAAAAAAGGATCTAAATGCCTTGATATTGTTTGTTTCCAGCATTTGAATACTTTAGTTTTAGTTGTTGCATCATTGTTGGTCGCACATATTTTAGTTATCTTGCATCTGTTTGTGCAGGACCGTTCGTTCAAGTGCTGCTCTCGCACTTGGTAAACTTAGTGCTCTCAGTACCAGGGTTGATCCTTTAGTTGGTGACCTTCTGTCAAGTTTGCAGGTGATGCCTGTTGGTTTTAATTCTGGCTGCATATTTGTCTTATAAGACAGATTATATAACAGTTATAATATTTGGTTGCTTAGGCATCTGATGCTGGGATCAGGGATGCCATTTTGACTGCTTTAAGAGGTGTACTAAAGCATGCTGGTAAGAGTGTGAGCAGTGCTGTTAGAACTCGTGTCTATGATGTCCTGAAGGATTTAATTCATCATGATGATGACCAAGTTCGAATATCTGCAGCAAGCATTCTGGGCATCATGTCTCAGGTCTGGTGAAGTTGTTTTAAGGAATTTCTTTCATTAATGCTTTTTAGTGTCCGTATTAGGGGACCACTAGTTCACTACTTTCTGTAAGGTCCTTCATGTTAATACATATTAATTTTGTTTCCTGTAAAAAAAAAGCTTCGGGGTAGGGTGAAGACAGCTGTGACATGTTTAAAAATTTGGCTCAAAGATGTATAGGGTCCTGTTTTGGTGCCACAATTTGTCAAACACTTGTGTGGCGTTCGCTATCTGACACCACCACAACTATTAGTACCACCATTCCACCAGTTCCATGAAGAAGTAGTCTAGATTCCTTTTAATTTGACGTAGAACAGGTTATTAACCAGTATCTCTTACAAAGCACAGTTTCAGGAGCGCAATCTAGCTCTGGTCCTTTACATTGATTGATGCTGCTTATAATTCAATTCCTATAATTGTTTTAATTTGCAATTTTTTTCTTCATAAGGCGGCACATCTTGTTTAGTGTTTCTTTATTAGAAATGCTTAAAAACCTTGTTCTAGGTGGATGAATGGAAGTGTTTCAAGGATTTGGGACAGATTTCTCAGTATTACACTTTGGTAGCATTTTGTTGACTTATGTTTGTAAATAATGCAGTACATGGAAGATGCTCAGCTCGCTGACCTGCTTAAGGAACTCTTAAATTTAACCTCTTCTCCTGGCTGGGCTTCCAGACATGGCTCTGTACTCACATTCTGTGCCTTGCTCAAGCACAATCCTTCTGCTGTTTTTTCGTCTCCAGTATTTTCATCTATTGGTGACAGTCTCAAAAGCTCCTTGAAAGATGAGAAGGTATAATTGTTTTTATTTACTTGCTTATGATTGTCAAGAATCATAAAAATTGACTCGATCTATAAATTTGTTGCCGTTGGTGTCTGACACTTCCTTGCAAACAGTTTCCTCTTCGTGAAGCTTCGACCAAGGCATTTGGGAGGCTTCTAGTTCACCAAATTCAAAGTGATCCTTCTAACAACAAGGCAGTTCTTAATTTTCTTTCTTGTGTGGTATCAGCTTTGCATGATGACTCTAGTGAAGTTAGAAGGAGGGCATTGTCTGCTCTAAAATCTGTAGCAAAAGTATGTACTTTACCTTTTTCACTTTTATAATAGGATGCTATTGCACTGATTTGTCTATATAGGAGAATATTTGGAACTAATGTGGCATAATTTTGCAGGAAAATCCACCAGCAATCTTCGTCCATGTGACAATATTTGGTCCTGCACTTGCCGAATGTTTGAAGGATGGTAGTACCCCTGTGAGACTGGCTGCAGAAAGATGTGCCTTGCATGCCTTTCAGTTGACACGGGGTATGTTACTACTGTAACTCTTAAGCTGATTAGTTGTCCTTGGCTGCTTTGTTTTCAACTATATAGGGTTTACGTTATAACATTTGTAGGTATTAGAGGCCTGATGTAGGACAGGTTTTGAGTACTCTGCCTATATTTGCTATTGTACAGTCAAGAAAATTTAGGATCTTGGAGTTTGGATGATTTAAGATTTCTACTTTAGTGAGGTTTTGAATTTGCTGAGAATTGTTGATAATACGAACTGGTAGGTCAATAAGGAACCAGTTTATGGTAAATTATTGGCAGCAACCAGGATTAGTCATATATACATAATATTAAAGGTGGAGTGGGTCTTTCGGGATTAGTCATATATACATAATATTAAAAGGGAGAGTTAGATTTTTTTAGGTGAAAGAACACAACAGAGAAGAATAGTAAAAAGAAGACTGAGAGGGAGCTTTAGATTTTCTAGGTTGACATAATCCTAAACTAATCAAAGATAATGCAAGACTTGCCTCCTTCAGATTTCGTTTTATATCCCCCTAGATCAACTTTTCAGAATCAAAACTGTGGAGCATTTTTGTGACCTCTTTTGAGCCACTGTGTGGCATCAGTTTCTTATTTTTACTTTTATTTTCTTTGTTGTTCCATTGATATTTAGCTAAAACAAATCGGTAACTGAGACTCTGATTTGCTGATCAATGTTTTGCAGGGACTGAATATGTTCAAGCTTCTCAAAAATTTATTACAGGTTTGGATGCTAGACGATTAGCAAAGTATCCTGAGCACAGGTATGTCATCGAACAATTCGTTCATGGCTATTAGTTATTTTAACTTTGGAACTTCACGCTGATATAATTAAGTCATAGGAATTTCTTTTACCTACATTCAATCATACTTCTAACACATGCAACTGCAAAATAATTAAGCCTACTTTTCTACAATATTACTTGTACAACCTCTAGTTCCCTTCGTGCTAATATTATTATTTTTCTGTATTTCACCATTGATGCAAGAATTTTCTGTATAAGCTTTTAGCGAGCTTTACCTATTCTGTTTGTTGGATATTCAATTGCAGTGATGACAGTGAAGACAGTGAAGAGGACTCAGTTAGTAGCTGAAAAATGGGCGGTTTTGGATCCATTTTATTTTTTCAACGGCCAACCGTGTTTGTTGATAGGGAATACAGATGATATATACACAAAAGAGGTTACATACCTAAGATTTTTGTCATCAGAATTTTTGTTCTCATGTGTATGTAATTGTTGATAACTTAAACCAATAGGGGGTATCATTTATAGATATCAGGTCACTGTATTGTATTATTGGTTTTTACTTCAATTTTGTCAAATTTGTATGAATTTTGTCAACAGTTAAATGCAATTAGAAAGCTGATGTATAAAGCTTTCTCTTGTAATTAGAAAGCTAATAATTGTTTATCCAATAAGATTGTTATAAATCGTAGGGTTCTTTTCCCATTTGCTTCAAAATTTCAATTGCATTTTGCAAAACTGAATTATTAGTTTGTGATTGATTGATGCAATGCTTGGTTGATTAGAATGTCTGGTCTTGTCTGGTCAAATCATGAGTAAATTTGTTAGGCTCAATTAAATGTAGTTGTTGGTAGATATAAGGATAGTGATGGCATATCCAAATATAAAATTTTAATCTTAATTTTTTTACTATGATTTTAAAATTATATTAAGATAATATATTAAAAATTGGGACAATTT
>JANLJB010030960.1:0-34660 GCA_026212285.1 Bursera cuneata | reverse complement strand
AAAACCTTTATTTCTCTGAAAAGAAGGTGTTGCCTAACATGGATAGAAGTTGACTTAATAACAGAGCATTATTATTGCAATCTGGGAAAAACTTATAGATTGTTAAATCTGGGGAAAGAGTCTGAGTATCTACACATGTTTGCAGGTACATGATAATAATGTATGCATCTCCATTGAAGTGGTGGCATGTGAATAAGAATAAGAGTAACAGTTGGTTGAAGGAACTTTTAAAAAGAAAGTTGCAATTGGTCATGTTTTGCAACTAATAAAGCTCTTTTGGTTTAATCATGTCTTACTTTAGCACAATTAGGTAAGAAAGGTACCCAAAAACCAGCCCTTGAACTGTAGGTAAGTCACGTTTATAGGACTATTTTTCCTTAAGTTCGGAGTTGGACCCTTCTTTTTTACTCCAATAATTGTTCTTCTTCTCAAAAGCCTAACCGTGATGAGCCCTTCTAACTTTGCGTTTCATTATCTTTCTTTTGTCCCTTTGGAGTTGTTTTCCATTGCTTTCATAACAAAAAGCCATTTCAATGGTGGAAAAGCAACTAAACAAAATGACTTTCCTCCCCTAGTTAAAGTCATTTGGATCACAAGGCAATGTAACGAGACCCAACTAACATATATCAATTTTCATGTGATTAAAGGTTTCCAGGATTTATGAATTGATGATCTTATCGAAACTGGGGATGTCACACGAATACGATTACAATTAACTAAATAGATTGCTTGCTAACACAGACCATGAGATAGGTAAGCTAGCTAGGTGATGAATTTCCATTTACCAGCTTTGTGCTAACAAATTCCATGCATAGTAATGACAGTAGCAGCACTGGAGTTCAGCTTCAGCTTGGTGAACATATTGGTAAAACTAGTTTGCATTTTGATTTTGATATGACATCATTTTTGTCTTCATGGTTCATAAATGGAACCCTTTGAGCGGCTATACTGAGCTATGTTGTCCATTTATGTCGATAAGGTCAGATGAGCACCACATGGTCCCTGGATGGTGATTGATGAGCGAAGAAAATAAAGCTTGAGTGGCCATTTATTATGAACGAACTCATGCTGCACATGCTCTCCAGTCTCTACAATCTTTCCATATTTTATAGCTCATCAAGGTTTGTAGTGTGCATGAGTATGGGAAATAATCATGGAGGAATAGATTTTATGAAGCTTTGACAATCAGGCAAAGTCTTGTTTTTGTTAAATTTCTTGTTTTCTTCATGCACTCGCAAGGGACATCCAACCGTCTTCCTTTCACAATTGACGTATATGAAAATGAAAATGGACTCTGAAGATAATTGCTGCAAACTTAAAAGCAAATTGATGTTTAAAGAGATTAAAATAAGTGTGACTAAAGCGAAAAAACTTGATCAAAGCAGCACGGCGTTTCTGGGTCATCCCATCAAATAAATAATGTTTGGTGACTTCTCTTAGAATATCATCCAAAAGCTGCTAAGCAGAGATGCCAGCTAGAGTGACAGCCCGAGTAGGGCAGCATGTTCCACATCCTTTCAAATTCTAGAGGTGTTGTTGCTTGGTCGTTTCTTGTGTAAAGGAGCAACTTCAAATTAGAATTTACTTGAATGGAGCAGAAAATAAATTTTCCATCTTTTAAATATTGGTTGATTAACATTTCATATGGAAGAAATAAGCAGCGAGCGGCAACATTTCTTTGTTGATTAACATGTTTTACTTCATAATTGCAAGAATCGTACGAGACACTATATATGGAAGCTCATAGTTTCAAAGCTATCACATAATTGTGGCAACTATGCGCCATCCACGTGCATGCCAAACTCTTGACATAGGCATGGTACATCACATGCCCATAATTACTCAAATTTCAGAAAACTGCCCAGACAATCCTCGTGGACTTCATTATCAAAACAACGCTTCTGTATACATGACTAAAGGAAGTGAGCACTGACATGTGGGTTTATGACAACTTTCACCACTTCACGTTAGATATTTGCAAATTAATGAAATTTGACTACGGTTGAAAGAATGGAAGTAATGTAATAAGACGAGACATCTGCCAAATTTCTAACCACAGTGATTGCAGAACTAAGGTACACCAAATTCCAAGTGCCCTTATGGGTTCATCATAACAAATCTGAACAAGCCATAATTTTAAACCGGAGTTTGGTACATTATTAACAATAAGCAATTTGAGAGAAAACTGCTTTTACAATCCTTCTGGCAAAAGCAACGAATGGATACCAGAGAGCTCGTTTATGGAAAGATATTCAGTAAGATTCAAAATATGATTTAGTATAGTGTTATTGCACAACTTTGTATCATAATCTGTTCAAAGGTAGCATCCTCTCTCAAGGCACTAACAAGCTCTTAAGATTCTTGGTGTCCACCTAATGCTAACTTCTATGGCAAATATTCCCTCTCTTTTTGGCTGCTAGCCCAAAGGGAAAAAGTACTCCCTCAGACCTAGAATGTTCATCCAATCCAGTTGCCTTACAACCTCCCTCATTTTTGCTTTTCTGAATCTTCATGCACAAAAACTAATCAAAATTTATATATAATAGATGAATTGAAGATTCAACGAAGATGAGTTAGGGTTAATAACTTAGCCAAAAGGATCTAATAGTATACAGAAAAGATAAGATTGAAAAAAGAAAAACTGCATTGTTATCATACAATCCTTTGAATACTTCAAGCAACATTTGGTAAACGGAGGGAAAAGATTATTCTCCACCTCTGGCATAAATATATTTATAACAAAAAGAGGGTTGCCCCAACTGATACAAGTTTGACAATTATTAACTCTGCAGCTAAAAACCTTACTTTCATTAAAAGAAATGAACAAATGCATGCAGCCAAACTATTGAAGATTGCTAAAGATTCAGTAAATATTGAAAGCTACAGGTTCACAGTCATAAATTATCTCTCTCACACAAACATTCACTGTTGAATTTCATCCTTGCAAGATTAGATTTGACATGTATGTCACTCAAAAATTAAAAAACTGATTTACAAGATTGAAATATACAAAATAATTATGTGCATATACAGAAAGGAGAGACAGTTACAGAGATAAAGAATTTGATGGTCATACCATAGAATCAAACTTGATACAAGAATCTGTCAGTGATGACCACTATTTATCTTGATCTCTATAAGTTCCTGAATGGATTGACGGCATATGGGGCACTTATTTGACTGAAGCGTCAATGCTTTTGCACACTCGCTGCACATACACTGAAAAATAAAACAAATGCAACTTCAGTTAAAAAGAAAAAGAAAAAAAAAAAGAACTGATTTAAAATGGAGATACAAAGTGAAAGACTGAAGAAGACATTATTATGGCTTGTAATTGTCATATGCAGAGGCAACTATTTCCAAGGGAACTCAGCAATTAAGAAGAGGAGAACCTTCTCCCCTTTGAAAACTTTGTGCTAATATCGAAGAAATCATTTTTGCTTAACTGATCCTCATTTTAACAATAGACACCAGACTTCTCGTTCTAGATTTAGAATAATACTTATATTGGAATCTTTTTCTTGCAAGATTTAGGATATACACAACACAAACATGCATGCACACACATGTACACAATTTTCTAACCTCCTATTTTAGCAGCTAAATCTACTAGTACTCTGAAAAAGTTATAAGAAAAAAGAACAAGAATAACGCTCAAAATTAATTCCAGGGTACACTTAAATGAACCAAACATCCAATCCTCATACTTGTTCTCATATCTAAAATAGCTAGTCGGTTAACCAAAAAATTGTGAGACTTGGATGTTCACTGCCAATAACAAGCACAATCAGTTCTTTTGGTGACTGACAAACAGATGATTCAAGCTCATGTGTATGGCTTTAAACCATCTCAAATATGTGCTTAAGAACATTGATTACCACTGTTAACGCTTTATCAGGTTATTTATTGCACAAGTGCAAAGGGCACCAGCATGTGCTTGCTCTTTGGCAAATGATGCTTAATATAGTGAAGACTTTTAAGGTGGATTCTCACCATGTGTCTGCAAGGTAGCACAGCAGTATCCTTTGGTTCGGTCATGCAAATCACACACTCTTTCCCTGGGTCACTGTCATCAAAGCCCTCAGTAGTTGAGCTTCCTATTCCATATATCTGCTGTAGCTCATACCGAACTCCATCAACCCACAATATCTGCCTTATCACTTTTGCTTGGAATGAGGCATCATCGTTCTTCTCTAGAACAGCTTGAGTGATCTGCATATGAGCAGCTGTATTTTCCTCGGGATTACCAATATATTCATCAGTCGAAGTAGATGGCGAGTATGATTCAGCAGATATCACAAGAGGAAATACATCTTCTCCAGGTGATGGTTTTGATAGATCATCCAATTCAAAGAAGCCTAAGTCAATGCCTGTCCCTGAAGGCTGACAAAATTTCTGACCTGATCCTTTCTTAAAGGGAATTCTCACTGGCATATAGGTTTGGGGAAACAGTGGAACAAACCTACAATTGGGCTCTTCCTTGGCGAAGTAGAGAATAGTGATGCTGTAAATTAGGAAGAAAACATGAGAATCAGCATTACATAAAAAATTCCATGAATATCAGAAATCAAAGTTTTTTCCCCCCCTTAAAACTAAATAATAGGAATGCAAGCTTTAAGTAACCACTATAATTCAATGTTAAATGTGTCTACATATGAGTCTACTTTTTATTTATTTATTTTATACGCATAGTTATCAATAGAACTCCTGAATTCACTGTTCTGTAGTATTATGATCTGCTCAATAAAATATTCTAACTTCAGAAAATTAAATTTGAAAGCATTAGGTATACCCAGCTTTTCAAATAGCACAAAGATATGCGAAGTATGAGAAATTTAAGATACAGGGCACTGACAATTATCTACAAATATTAGATGTCAATAGCGACTAAGACCATTTGAGATCACTTGAACCAAGAACAGTAATCTTTAATATGGGTTTAATGCAGGCTCATGCCTAAACAGTGTATTTAATGTTTTTCAAAAAACAACCCCACAATAATATATTGTCATTCTAACAACTACAGTTACAGCATATTTCAATTTATTACTTTGGACTCTCTGTCTTTTTCCTCGGCTGAAAATAGCACACTGGTCAGTTATCCTCCTTTGTTTTATCCACCTTAAGCAGTCTAAATATTTGAAGGGACCAAAAAGTAAGTGTTAAAAACAAATGGCTGCTTCAACATCAGCTACCAGTAGTAGCCAGTATTTTAACATTTTAAGTGTGAAGGAGAAAATATAACAGCATGTGAATTATAATTATTTCAGATACTGCAAGTAGCTATTAAGGCAATGACAAGCCTTTTCTTTTGTTTGGGGAAGAGGAGGGGGTGTGAAAAAATATTGTAAGTAGCATCAAAAGGCATGCAACACTGAGTTAGTCCATAGCGAAAACAAATATAATATGCAAGATATCCTGAAATAAATGTCCTTCAATCCTGGGGAGTAAAAACACACATTCAAACTGCCACACATTTAGCTCTCTATAACGGCAGCTTAGAATTTAGATCAAGAATTTAGATCAGCATATAATCACCTTCAAGAATTAAATTCCTTGTGTTAAATTATTTATCCAGGTGTAGCCCCATGGGGTAGACAAAACTCCCCAACAACATGGAGCACCATGTGAACCAAGGCCAATATGCCACAAAACATTGAGTGACAGAAATAATAAGCTAGGCAGAAACTTAACAACTTATAAATTTAATATCAACTAAATTCCTGGAGCATGATTAACCCCTTTTATTTTTATGGAGGTTATGAAGCAGCTTGACTTTTGTATATTTTTGCAAAGATTCAGGAATCTGACAGAGATGAGATAAATGGTTACTTTTAGGACAACTAAGTGACTTGGAAAGAGAGAGGAAAGAAGTTCTGTATCTAGTGGGCACATCTATATTCCTAAAAGAGAAACACGTCACTTTTGGCAATGTCCATGAAGTGCATTCAGAATAACAAAGGATCCATAGATGACAGGTCTGATTAACAAAACTAGAGTGCTTACATATGCAAAAGCATTACAATGACATCAAATGTTCATGTCATTCACATTTAAAGCAATACAATACCACATAGAAGGGAAAATTCAATGATTAGAGTGCTAGAACCATGAGCTCTCATTTTCACCTTGACATTTTGCACGTTTTGAGCAGCATCCTATCATTGCATAGAGAAGTTTACAAGTATCCTATAATTTTATGCAAAACATTATCTGGATACGGCACATACTAATAAAAAAAATAAGAGCCACTTTCTTTTAAGAAACAGTTTGACCTGGATTTCTGTTATTTTAACTGGCACAAATGGTCTCAACTAAAGGTAGTTTAATTGGAAGTTCTATCAGTTTTACCCATAAGCTGTGTTGGCCTAGACAAATAGATAAATATGACAAGTGCATATACTGACAAAGCAAGAATGGGACAATATTAATGTGAGTTTATGGAAAGATCCATGAGTGTGCCCTCATGCACAAATGACACAAGCCAACTCATTTGGATATTTTGGTCACCATTTCTTTTGGTCAAGCAACAGAATCCAAGAGATCAATTATACTCTCTCAAGAAATGAATTTTAAGAGGTGATAGATTCCCGGTAAATTGACTCATGGATGGACTACCATATTTTGGAATTAAGCTGGTAAATAACTTGGGCATTGCCCTATAATCCTGGAGAGCCATAGAACATCAAAAGTGATAAAAAGGGTTAGGCATGACTCAAGATTTGATTTAAGCTTGACATATAATCATAGATAATCATATAGCAATAATGTCCCTGCTCTGAGCAAGAGAGATTAACCAACTAATTAAAGGAAATCTTATGACAAAGTGGATTTGCTTGCACCTTTGTTGATACCCCAAAATCCCTCAATTCTCCTACATGGTTCACCAAGTCTGGACTAGGGTTACTACAACCTTGGTAGATAGGAAATTTGAGGGATATAACATCCCAAGTAGGTGGCCCCAAAAAGATTTAAACCCTTGATATCTTTGTTGACACTAAGGACTTTTAACACTCAGTCCAACCCTTGGGGTTGGTTTTGCTCGTAAATAATCACAAAAGATGAAAAATTGAATCTGAAGAGTGAAGTTTTTTCTTAACCTGGCATGCATAGTTGGTTTCAAAACTTCTCTTCAAACTAAGTTACCGCAAACTAATGTGAAAATACTATCAAGTACTGAAAGTAGACACTAAAAATTAACCATACTCATCCACGTCCTTTTAAAGGTGAGAAATTACTTAAAGGAAAGCCTCCAAAACATAGAATTCTAAATCATATTTCCTCACTAACACCGTAAGAGATTCAACCGGTTAACTAATATTTATTGCCCAATTTGTTCAAACTAAGCATATAATCAGACCTGCCTTATGTCGCACGTCATACTAATAAGCCATACCTCAATTAAGTCTTCCCAAGTGCTTGAATATGATCTTCATTGCCCTTTTAGGAACAAGCAAATGACTAATTCTTCTTGGCCAAAGTGATGGAAGAAACAAATGCCTTTTCTTACGTTGATTTAATTATGTCCGACTTCCAATCTTCTATGCTCTGCACATCTATCATCACTCCCACTTACACCATCACTACCAAGAAGAAAGGCCATATACAATAAATAGACTCATCTGTTCAGTGGTTCTCCAACAATACATCTCAGCAAGAGACTCAAATCTGATTGTGAAGTATCAATCATACTCCCAAATGCTTAGAGAGATACAAAAACGACATAGATGCTACATTTGCAGCATAGTGCATAAAGCAGTTTCGTTAGATGTGAATTTTTTAAAACAATTATCTGATATACTAGAATGTAATCTTTAGAATACTTCTTTTCCTTAGTTCTCTCCTTTACGGTCTATGTTTCCTAAAAATTAAGAAATCCCAACTCACATAATCCACACTGTTCTATTAATCATAAATTACAACAAACAAGTAAATTGTTCAGAATCAAACTTCAGAGTCTTTACTTCTTTTACATCTCCTTATCAACCCTACCAATCCAAAAGTTAGAAATCATAATCTCACCATCTAAAACACCCAATTCAACATATACACTAAACCAAATCACAGAAATCAAGAAGGAAATCACTGACCTCCCATCAAACATGGCATCGAAAACGAAAGAAACCAAGACATGATCCGGGTTCTGCTCATCCACTTCGATCTTCAACGTATCTTTATGAACATTCACATCATTCCTCACCTTCTTTGCACTCTGATGGTCAACATAAGGTGGCGGTGGGCCCACTTGAGGTCTGCTGGCAGCCCAACTATGCGCCTGTACCAGTGCCTGGTTGTCGTAATAAGGATTCCTATAAGGACTCGAATTATAAGGAGGATGGTAATGGAACTGGTAGTTGGACCTGCCCATCATGGCGTTTGCGTAACCACAGGAATTGTAAGCATGGGAATTATAGTAATAGGGGTTAATTGGCGGCGGCGGCGGCGGGGCTGGATAAGGGGTATGAAGTGGATGATAAGGAGGTGGAACCGGCGGCGGCGGCGGCGGGGCCGGCGGGTTTGTTGTGGGGTATAGAGTGGGTTCATGGTAAGGTGGTAGTGGTGGCGGAAGTGGCCGAGGCGTTGGTGCTAAATAATGATTGTGGTGGTGATCATTTCTTCTCCGGTTACTCCATGAAATACCCATATCCCTTCAAAAGGGATAGAAACTCGAAGACTTCTGTTTTGGTTTGAGATGTGTTGTGTACAGAAGCTCAATACTTTTTGGGAAAAATTTGTGCCTTGATTTGTCTTCGTGTTGTGTGGTTGAAGAAAACGATTGGCGAATACAGGACTACTAGAACACACGCTACGTTACTTTTACTTTTTCTTCTCCCTTGGACATTTTTAACGATTCGTTTGTTTTAGTTGGTTAAGAAATTATAAGTTTCCACCCAAGTTCTACCATGTTTTTTTTCACATTTACATTCTCAAAACAACAGGGAAAATTTCTCTTCTATTGGAAACAGGATCTTTTTCATGATTCGTGACTTCAAATTATTTATTGGCTTAGTAATTGTAGATTTTGTATGGTAAATCACAATTCACAAGATGTCTCGTGTAAAAATTTCTAACTTGTTGACCAAAATTGGCTGCTAGAACGAATACTTTGTGGGCATTTAAATTTATTGAATGGATATGTAAGTGTTGATGAAAGCATCAAAATGCATTTTTTGCTTGAGACTCGAATAAATCTTTGTTCGTTTATTGCTTGTGTGTCCGATATGACCAGATTATCTTGGTTTTTTTAAGGGGAAAAGTAAAATAACCACTACACCATCATCACCCCAACTTGCTATCAATCCTTTGCTATGAGTTGTTTGAATAAGGGTTATTTGTCATCATCACTTCGAATTGTTATTATGTTTTCTTCCCACCAAAGCAACGCGTTTCATGATTTGAACTCTTCCAATAATGGATGCTTTAGAAAATGCAGTCATCTAATGTTAAACCATCTACATGGAGATGGAGTCCATAATTTTTGTAACATTAACCCTCAGCGGTCTAGAGAGTTTTGGACATACGAAAACACAGAAGAGCCCAAAAGGGAACTTGGCACAATCGGCACTATAATCCACATGAAAACAGTGGGTCAACGTAAGATAATCAAAAGGCCATATTAGATCCTTAAACTCTACAGCCTAGATTTGAGAGTCAAAGGGTTCTCATCGATCACAATTCACAACAATACCAACTCCTTAGACCGTTTGTGTTTCACTTGTAAAGATAAACCAGAGCAAGCCTACTTGCCATCTCCAAGAGTAGGCGTTAAACAACTTTTAGCCTAATTCAGTAGCTTACACCAACGTTAACATGCACGCAATAGGCTTCAGTGTGCCAAATATTAAGACTAAACCTAGAA
Organism: Bursera cuneata; assembly: GCA_026212285.1. NCBI lineage: Eukaryota > Viridiplantae > Streptophyta > Magnoliopsida > Sapindales > Burseraceae > Bursera > Bursera cuneata. Next base: position 24,801 of record JANLJB010030960.1, on the reverse strand, counting down.
AAACAGATCCACAGCTATATCAATATCATTCTCTATAATTTTTTAGGTACACATATTCCAGGTCACAAAACTAACTTTCTGCCAGTACGGTCATTAGATGATACAACCAAAGATCAAAGGTTAAAGAAGATAAAAGAAGGAAAAGAAAATGGAAGAAATAAAAACAAAGTTCATCAATTCCATTACAAACGATTAACGCTGAGTAATACTAAAGAAGAGTTCAGCAAAAATCTGGCCGAGGTTTCTTGCGAACTGATACACAGCCTCTCTGATGATCCCTGAAAATTCTGATCTCTGAATAGTCCCTCAAGTCCTCGAGACTAATATACTGTTGCTTGACCATCCTTAACGAATCGCAGCCAGTGTCATGGATCCAAATATAAGGATGGCAAGTCTCATCATAGTAATATAACAAGCTTTTCATACCTCCACTAGAACTAGTCTTACCCGGCATATGAGCCTTGTATATGCTCTTGCACTTCAGCCTCTTAGAGGAACCAGGCTTCAACGTATGAACCTTCTTTAGTATTGATCCAACCCTTATTTGCAACTCCACAGGTCTGTCACTCAGGTTCCAGATTCTTGTGCCCAATCCCGACGCCTGAGTATGATCACGACATCCGTCAAAGCACCCACCAAAAGGAAAAATACCAAATCCTGGCATTTTTCCCGTGAAAGACTCAATGTTTTTGGTCGCCTTCAGCTTTGAGAGCACATGCATTCTGTTTCTGTTATAAGGGATCATTTCACAACTATTTCTAGTCAATATATAGACATTACAAAGCATAGACTTTCAGTCTTGGTATCTGTCTACTTGTATCAAAGGCTATGATCATTAGGTTGTGGTCCACCCACCAGGGAGGGGGGAATCAAATGGTTTCTGCAATTCTGATGCGATGGAATCCATGAAATTTATACAAAGGGTAGCACCATATGAAATATACCTTGCCTGAGTCTGAGTCTGAGTCTGAGTCTTTCACTAAAAGAATTTGGTAGGGCCCCAACACCCGCCCAAAATTTCAACATGGTAGACAGTGAAAAAGAGGTGATGGTAACAGAAATTAATAAAATAGCAGCAATCGAATTGACTTTTCCTTAGTTTGTTTGGGTAGGAAAAAGGATACCAATAGCACCCAGGATCTATTCAAAGATTCATGATGAGGTGTGCCATGATTTTGCTTCACCTTTCATCATTGGATTTACTTTTGATTTACTCCTATCCAAGTTTCGAACCAAAAACTTTTGTTCCCCAGAAATGTAGCTCCCAACTTTAGTATATGAAAGTGCACTTTATTTTGGAGCGCACCATGTGGTTGGTGGAACATGACCGCATTTTCCGTGTTCAATATTTGGTCACTTACGATAATCTAGTTCGATTAGTATAAATAGAATCATGAAGACCATGTTTCCCAAGTGATGTTTTGAGACACCTAACATTCAATCCTTCCCAGCATGCTCATGCTATATCAACTGAAATCTATAAGCATCGGAATGGAACTTACTGTTCACTCATTCTATACTTTCATTCAGGCAGTTTTAACTACCACCCACCTTCCCAGGACCCACATTATCAGCTCTTCTCTAACAACTCCATTATTTCTGCTGCAAGGTAATTCTATCCTCATCTTGGAATCCACAGTTTGGTCAGTGATCCTCTTCAAAGAGCACTCCTGGATAAGCATAAATTATGACCAGACAGTAAAAGTATGTATTTTATAAATATAGTTTCAGATACGTTGACGGAAGGACATGTGAGCGTCCACCTTGGTTGCTATCCTTTTATGCTAAAGAAAATTACAAACTCTAATATGCTTAAGATTTCTCTTAATCAAACAGCCTTGAGGCTTTGTAAATGACAATTAACATAGCTCATAAAGCAATTTAATCAAAACCAAGTGCCTATCCCAAACAGAAACCACGTTAATCTAAACCTGAAAACAATCGCTCACAATCCTGTTTTCACCGACATTACATGCTTCTGAATGATCCACTTACAATTCCAGGAGTTCATAGGCTGTGATTTTGAGAAGGCAAGACGGCAGTAATAAGCTACTATGTATTTTCTCGGTACAAAAGTAAATTCAAAGCATGAAACACGCGAAAACAAGTATTTCATTACTTTATTATTCATTGGTATCCAATTGAAGAGATAAACTATACTTCATGATACATTGTCAATTGTATAATCAGCTAATTCTTCCAAAACTACTACATTTGTTAATAATGCAACTGTACAAATCACAGAAGACAATCACCAGATGCTAAAGCATCAGGAAGAACCATAACTTCCAAAAAGAGAGGGGAGGAATTTACACGAGATTTTTCATTTTTCATGACTATCATCCGCTTGGTCTATCTTAATTATGAGAGGCTGATTGAGATCCACAGGTGGTTCAGCTACAATGGGCAACTGTCGCGGACCGAAAATGCCATCTAAATCCTCATTTTCAGCCAAAGCTTTCTCCAAGGCAGACTTGGCGACTTTCGTAACACAGATCATTAAAATTACTGCACACAAGCCCAAAAATCCTACTCTTTCAGGCACTCAAAATTGCTTATAACACAAATTTAGGATTTTTAAAACTATTTATATCGTTCTCGGCCAAATATAAATATATTCAATAGACAAGTGTATATCTACAAGGCAATTCATTTTCACTTTCAACTATTAACCTGGAAACTGCAAATCTAGTCAGGGATGGCAATAGTTAAAGATGGTAAAGGCCCAAATTTAGACAGTATGGCCAACCATTCTGGCTATGACCTTTACTTCTGTTAAGTAGAACAAAATAGTCTTTTAACTCAAAAGACCATTTCTTTTCTTTTCCCTTCAAATATTCAAAGAGAGCTTTATACCCAGCTAAACAGAAAAACAAGTCTACTTCTGGAAATTCCAGAAAGAGGCAACGGACTTAAACCATCTGTATAATCAACATTAGATCTTAAAAAAGAATAACAAAATTACATGCAAATTATAGCTCACTCTCATCTTCTAGTTCTCAAAATATTCAAGTTAACCACAAATGTCCTAAAGCTTAAGTAACTTCCATGTCAAGGTAGTAAAACTGAATACAGTTCCCCTCTTATTTGTTTCTATTTTTATATTTTTATTTACTTCTTTTAGGGCAGTCTAGTTTATATTTATCTATCTTTTCCCCAAACAATTCAATAAAGGACAAACTTGTCACATATAGTTGGTAAGTGGAGGTGTAACAAGCCCAAAAGGTATGTGCACTTGTTATCACAACATACCAGATACCAGAAGGCCTGATACGAGAAATGCCTGCATCCACAATAAAGGCATGAACATATATCAGAAAACAAGATAACTGAAGCATCAATATGTATTTAACTTGACTCATCAAATATAAATGCATTCTTCACCCACGTTCTGAAACATAGAACTAGAAAAATGCACCTTCAGAGCGGAAGCATATATAGGGCAGCCTAAAGACCTATCTTTAGTTTTGCAAAAACTTGTTAACAAATCCATTAAAATATAAAATGGCAAGCAAGCCTGAAAAAGAACAATGGTAAAGAGTTCTTACCCAACGAGTTTTTGAGAACTCACTCCATCCATGTGTCACATCAGATAGATCCTTGAGAGTTGTTCCAACATATACCAAAGCAAGAGTTATCGGCTGTAAAAGAAACCATATCAGACAAATTACAGCACCAGTACAATTAGATTATATACATCATCAGTCAAGAAGAGTAACTTCAATGAACACACACAAACACAAAAATACATCCATCTACAGGGCTCTGGAGAGCTGATTATAATTAGTACCCTTTAATTTTTTATTTTTTGCCATTTATTTCACGCCCTCTTCCAAGCTAACCAAATCCCACCAACCAGTGTAGGCAAGATGAGATCCCAAGACCTCTTATACAAAAGTTCTTGCCAACTAAACAAGCTAGTAGTCACAAGTACCTAATTAAACAGATTTCAACAAAAATATTAAATTAAAAATGGCTCGATTATTATGAGAAAATAAGTCCCAAATTCCCTCTCCATTGCTTAAACCATATAAAGGTAGAAACAAATAGATGCTAAGTTATTTATTCCAAATATCCTTACATTATTGGTAAGACCAATAAACAAAGAAATCTATATGATTGACCAACATATATACCAAACAAATCTAGCCCTCAATCACTAAACCAAGAAAATCAAGCATGAAATGTATTCCCTTCATGACATATCCACGCACGCTACTGCAGAATTTTCTACATCCACAAACTTAAAATTTTTTTCACAAGTATTACATGGCTAAAATTAAATGTGACTTACTCAAGAACCACCATGGAGAGCAAGGACACACTACCTACCCTTCCTTGCTCCTCATGGCAAAACCATATCAACTCATGGATCAGATGCCATAATCTTAGTGACAAGACAAGGTTCACTAAAGTGTTACAGTGCCCCTAAAGCATGGCCATAGCGACCATGCTTAGGCTTCCTATATATGAAGGATGACCAAACAGGCAGCAACATTGTTTTAAAAGGAGGTCAAGCACAAAATATCAAATAACACAAGCTATGTATAAATTTTTGCACACTTCTAAATTAAGAGATCACGAACTATTAACAGTCTAATTTATATTCAAAAGGTTGTGAGGAACCAAAGTGATATTAACACATCAAAACTTTTAAACACAATCTTGAAGGAGTGAGAAAATACCATCATTCCTATCCAGGAAGCCAGCATGTATTCCCCTACTGGTACAGGAGTCACAGACAGGAGGTAATTCAACATGTTAAATGGGAGTAAGGGAACAAGCCGAAGCAACAAAACAATCTGTCGAACAAGATAAGGATTTTCAGAAATCTTACATGGGCAACTCAGAGAAAAAAATAGAACAAAGATTAGGAAACACAAAAGCAAGGTATTACAAGCCACATTTCTCACAATAATAATTTTTCTTTTAATCAATAAAGACATGTTAATTGTCAAGTACACACAAAAGCATATTCCAAATTAATATTTTCTAACAAACCTTCCAAGAAAAATATGTAAAGCCAATAGGCAACTAGCAACAGTGCTCTAACAAAATTTAAATTTTCTGGTAAGAGGTTCTAACTTTTGAAGAAAAAGCCTTACTGTTAATAGATTCTCTTTAAATGAGTGATAGTTAAACTAAAAAAATTGGATAAAATTGGGAAATTAAAACATCTCATTATTTTGATGTTAGAAGCTCATAAACTGAAATGTTGGATTATTAAATCGAATAACTTTTCTTTTTTCACTGGGAATGGAATTTCAAACCAAGAGGCTACAAATTCGTATCATTCAGCTTAATTGGATCAAAATCATCTGGTCAAAATTTTAAGTAAACATGCATTTCATCCAAAGGAAACATTCAAAGTCAAATTCATAACATTCAAAATAATTCTAAGGTTAGATTCATCACTAAAATAAATATTCCAGTTACAACTGCATATCCACCACATACTTGCTTCAGTATCAGCACTCATACTCAATTATTTGTAAACCATTAACCAAAATGATAATTAAAATATATAAAACATGTGATAAAACTGTATATCAAGAGTATCACTTCAGTTCTTAAAGATCCAATATGAAGCACACAAACCTTAAAACCAGATCTCTGAATTGCAATGGCGACTGACCGAAATTGTGGATAATCCTTCAACTTAGAAACAACAAATGATTTCCCAATCTGAAATAAAATACCAAATGAAATACATGTAATGCAAATTACAATAGAAATCAAACACATCTCTCAAACTGACTTGTAATAATGGAAGGAAATGATAAGCAAAAGAATGGATATTTGGCCCCAAAAAAAGGCTATATACCAATTAGGCAAGACTATCACTATCACAAAGTAAAGGATTAGGGAAAAAAGTATATTAATTCTTGCATAACATATATAATACAAAGAATACTCTCTTTCCTACTGGAAATGGGACATTCAACATCGAGATGCGTATAAATCATAAGAATCATAAGCTTACTGTTCGGCCAAGCACAAAGGCAGCCCCAGCACCAACAGTTGCACCAATAGAATCAGCAAAGAAGCCCACAGGCAACCCAAAAAGATAACCACCACCAAGCTGAAAGAAGAAGACCAAACACCACATAAGGTTGCAATTTATACTTCTGTCTTTTTTTTTGGGTTTTCGAAGAGAGGGTAGGGGAAATGATACCACCATTACCTACTGCAACATATATCGATTGGAGAAAAATTAATTCTATCATAACAAGAAAAAAAATTATGCACTTAAACAAGTAATTGGCTGTCTCAGAAAATCTAGCACCCAAAACCGAACTTATAGCTACCTCACAGGATTAAAGAAATAATTGGGCAAGACATGGAGTCACCTTTCTTCAACAGCATGCATCATGCAGTCTTAACTTCCTCACAAGCCAGTTACAACCTCAAAAAGGTGGAAATTTATAGTGCTCCAACCATGATAATGAGGTAAAATTCTAGGTCGGAATAATAGTACAACTTAGATACATTGGAGGAGACTGGGGCACTAAGTAATGAAATACATTACATTGATGTATTACAAATTCTCAATTGCATCAATGTATGAAGTCTTAATAGTTTCTTTAAAAAAGTTATAAGAAGAAAAAGTTATAACAGGACAATGGCTTAGAAGCTTTGTATCTATTAGAAAGAGAAAAGAGCAAATATAAAGGAACTATAGAGAAAAGTTTATTCAAGTATAATAGGTTATTGTTGAAACATCCAGTGCTTCTCACATTTAAATATGCACCATATATTCACCCTGTTTCTTTAGTCAACATTTTCACCATGCTCATCCATAGCTAATCTTTTATCCAATGATTCGCTCCATCATTGCTTAAATACTTGCATTTCAAATGTAAATAAACCTACAGGCTCAAAATGCCTTGAAATTTAACTTTACCACATATGGTTATATTCCCAGTCTTAACACTCCTTACACAGACAAAACCATATCATTTCAAAATTTTACAGAACATGATTTCCAAATCAAGTACTATCACAATTTTCATAAAATTAATACTCAAATCTACAAAAACACCGGACAGGTTGCAAGGCTAGCCATACTTACAGTAAGCACTGAGGCTGGAACGGCCAAAACTGTTAGAGGAATGTATGCAACAGCCCTGCATATCAGTTGAAAAATAAATATAGGTATTATTTCTTTTCATTAATAAATCCAGTATGAAAACAAATAAAAAAAAAAAAAAAGAAAGAGGAAGAATTGATATCTACTTACAGTACCAATGGACCCCAAGGCCCAAGATCCAGTTCAACCCATATTAGAAAGTCCTTTAACATCTGCATGAAGCATTACTTCCATCAAGAAACAAGTTGTGCTGTGAGGCTATTAAAACACACTTTAACAGTCAGAATAGTCAGAGCATGACAATGTTTCAAGTAATCAATTTAATTTGTAACCCTATTGGGATTTGAGCTTTGTGGCAGCCGAGAAACTTATAAAATTATGGAAATAAACCAATAAAATCCTAACAAATTGTCACAAATCAAATGAAACAACAAGACACTTAGAGAGATTCATTACAATAACTAATGCAATTGGGTACACAAAATGCAGCAATAGCATTAGAACAACGATTAATTCAAGCAATTATTTATTATTTTCCCATTCCTCCCTCTTTCTATTCTAGTTTCTCACCATGCATAAAAGGATTAGCCGATTAGCAACAAAAGCAAGAACTTGAATCGCAAATCAATTCTAGACAATTACGGGCAAAATAATAGATATCCCAGTATCGATCTCTCACCAACACTCAAATAATTACAACCCCACCAATCGAATCGAAACAAAAAGCAACTGAAAAGCCCTAAAATTGTCATAAAACGAAACCCAAAATCCAAATCATCAAATCAAACAAGAACCTAAAATCCCATCTCAGAAACCAAACAAATTCAGCGAAAAACCTTTTCAACAGGGAGAGTAAAACAAGCAAAGACAACAGCCGCGACAAGGAATAACAAGAGAGTGATCCGAAGAGCAGAACCCCATGAGAACGCCATTGACAATCTACGTCGCCAAGGCCTGCAGTCTTCGTCGTCGTGATCAAATTCGGACGTTGCTTGCTTCAACGACAAGCGAGCTCTCAACCCCCCAAGGTTTGCCAGATTTTAAGGCTTTTAAGCAGTCTTGAGTACCCCACACCGCCAGACGAAACCAAACCAACAAGAAGAACAAAAATGTACTAGTGGGTTTCCTTGTGGTTTATCCCATGAAACAGTGTTTGATCGAGAGCAGAACGAAGAGCTTGCAGCTTCCTGGGGCTATTAGATAGTTCTGTGATTTCGTGGCTTTATTCATTTATGGGGTCATCAGTTTGTGTGTGTAATTTTATCTACTTTTGTTTGTTGCGTGCGATTTCATTTGCTTTATTAGTAAATTTTTAGCCAATTTTTAGACTTCTCTTAATTGGATTTACGTTTGCCACTTCTGCTTCGCTTTTATTTTATTTTACTTTTTTTTTTCATTTCCAATAATCTTTTCATGGAATTTAATTCAATGAGTTCAATATTTAATTTAATTTAACCAATACCTAAATACACCTGTTGTTTAATTAAAGTGACACCTATCATTTTCTGTATAGATTACTTATCCTAATCATGCTTATGGGTAATATTTAATTCCTTTCAATATCTTTTGTCTTCTGTTTTCAATTATTTATTAATTGGTAGAATTGTAGAGAGTCGTTAAAAATATACTTAAATTTATGATTATTTACCTATTTAATGATTGTAATTTATAAATAAAAAATTGTATCTAATAATGTCAATACGATTATTGAGATTTACAAGGAAAAATAATCATATTTAATAAATTAAAATTAAAATATCTCATCCCTTATCCAAAATATTTAATTTTGTCTGTAACTAAATTGGTTGAAGCTCATTGACCTAGACTGATGCTCATAATCAAACATTCAAACTCGGTAAAATAGGCTTGACTTGCCGTTTCAAACTTGGGTTTATTTAGAAGCACTTGGGATTGCGTCTACTGAGGCCCGACCCAATATGATTTTACGGTCACCTCAGCTAATGCAGCTGATGGGCTCAGTCTGCAATCTGCATTCTCATTTGCTGTGTTGATAGAATGTCAAACTTGCACACATTAATTCCATGAATCTGATTCAAAAGTAACTCTTTCTCCTTTTAACATCTGTCAAGAACTAAATACTTCGTTTATCACTTTCCGTTATCATACTACAGGCACCATGAATGCTTAGTTCAAGTCTCATTAACATTTTGATTACAGCACTAACTCGTTATCATTAGTTTCTAATCCATTTGATTTTAGCATATAGGCTTTACGAAAAATCTAAAACACTTATTTCGAAAATGGAGGCTGGTTATAGAGCATTAAATGTATTTTGGGCCTTCCAATGAGCCTGCACAATTTTAGGTAAATCCAGTTTGCCACTTCTTTGTTTCTGTTTAGCCCATCTGATCAGGTCCAATCGTTCGGTATCTATCTAAAATGGACTTGTTTAGGGTTCATTATAAGGTAGAAAGATACAAAATAGATGTTCATTATAAGGTCCAATTCCAGGAATCCATAGAAATAGATGTGCTCTTTGGATCCATAAGTATATATATATATATATGCCTCACGTGAGTGATGTGGTATTTTTCATCGCGATCGTACTGATAACGTGTTTTAAATAGCCCAATGTGATATTATCCGTTTTGATACTACCGGGCCATACGGTTTTATTTCTGGATTTCTGGTTTAAAACGCGTCACATTAGGTAAAGGTCTGCTAACCCTATTTAAACCGTTCCTCAATGCCTCACGTGAGCGATGTGAGACTTCCAAAGTCACAATAATATATATATATATATGTCTGCATCTAGTTCTTAAGAATAATTAAAAGTAATATATCATTGAATGAATGATGGGATGAANGTGAGACTTCCAAAGTCACAATAATATATATATATATATATATATATATATATATATATATGTCTGCATCTAGTTCTTAAGAATAATTAAAAGTAATATATCATTGAATGAATGATGGGATGAATATAAACAAACCAAAGTAATAAATATTAATGGATAATATGACATAAAATTAGTATTGTCACATTACTTTATGTACAAACTTCGTGTGTTTAATTTTGTATATGTAGCATTTCTCGGTTCTTAATGCAATGCCCACCTTACAATCGATTTCCCGCTGGGTTTTTAATCACCAGCAAAAGCCCTAAAAAAGCAGCCGTATGGTAGGGCAACCCTTAGCCCAGATGATGTTGCGGGAAACATGCAAATATTTTCAAACTGCAGAGAGAAAAGTAATATTGGGCAAGTGACTGCTGCATGTATATAGAACATGAACGTCTCTTGAATAGGTTAATGAAATAAGTGGACCCCTCAGGTATAGCATTCCTTTTAAGAATCATTCGGAGATCGTAATGTTATTAGAAAAAAGGTTAATGAAGCATATCGAATCTTGTGGTCGTAGATCTTAAGCCTCTTCTGAAGTCAGTTCATCCTTGCGAATCAGAGCTTTGGTTCAGACAATTGTAGTTCTGGCAGGCATGCTGCTGTTTTCGTGGTGCCACTGCAATCAATTTTGCAAGATTTAGGATGATACGTAGTAGTAAAAAATCTGCCAAAGCCAATTTTATTGGGGCCATTTACTACTATGGCCACCATTATAATGCTTGTTAGAAAGTAAACTTTCACATCTTTCGAAAAGGAAAAGAAAATAAAAGAAGAAATTTTTTTAGTAAGATGAAGAAAATAATGTCCTCATCAAATTTATGTCGCTTTTGACAACGTGTTGGAAGACAGAAATGGAGTCCTTATCATTACAACTAAAAATTGCAAGAAAAAAAAAAATCAGCCTCTAAATATTATTTATATATCATTAGCATCTCATTATCTACTTTGGATGAAGCATCACGATACATGACCCACCATATCTCTTATGATTTTGACGAACCCTGCCACATGTTTTTGGCCCATGTTTACAAGCAGATATAGATTGCTATGAACCATCTGACTCTATGCATAGAACAAAAGGAGGCACAGATGCATTGCTTTTGAGCGACATATACCTCATTAAAACAAGAAACTGATGGAGCAAGAGCAAATCACATTCACAGGAGATACAAAGTTGTGCTGGATGAAATCTTTTAAGCTATCTTGAGCCCTCAGTTAAGGATTTTGCTACTAAAATCTACTCATCTGGAACAATTTGCTTATGATTTTCTTTTATATTGCTAGTATTGAAGAAGCAATATAAATTGCATTGAATTTTTCAAACCATCCATAAACTTAGCATCAATAAATAAATAAATTGCTGAAGTGGCTACTACAAGAAATGGCATCTCATGGGATCAAATTATATTGTGCAAGAAAGAAGTTGGAATTCACACAATAAACAACCAAGATGAAGCACATAGTCACCTAAAAGAGTTTATGTGGAAAACAATCTAAAATGACTACATATAATATAGATACGTAATGCAGAACAATCTCTCCGAGCTTTTCCATATATATACATTATATATACTAACAGTTTTGTCCTTGGAGCTCCATGGACCTCTCAAAATCTACAAGCCTGAGCACTGGATCTATTTAAAGCATACGTGGTAAAAAATATATAAACAAATAAAGAATGCTGATTATAATCTAGTTGAATAGCACCCAATATACAGAAATGTCTAATAAATTTGCCTCTTTGCACCATCTAAAGCTGTCTCTCCCAGCACTTGAACAAAACAATGTTGCTGCTATACAATGCAGCAGTTTCCAGCAACTCTTTAGCATCACAAATGCCACTTTCCTGGAGCGAATCAGCATCTTTCAAAAATTTCCTGTTACCTCCAATTCACTTCCTACTATTGTGCACATAGAGCATTGAGTAAAATATGCCCAAGCATTAGGTCCACAAAATATTGGTGCCCAATTTGACCATCCTTCCACTTCATCAACGATGGAGTTCTGCCATAATGCACGCCATCACTGCAGCGATTATCAAAATGCCATGGAAAAGTCATATCGAAATTATCGATCACACTAGAAACCAGCCCAGCTTGCTTCAATTTGTCCAAGAACACCCCATTAAATGCCTCAATCTTACTAGGATTAAATGCTAACGCCCGTGCATACCCACCAGTTGCCACCGTGCTGCGGAAGAAAATTTGTGGCAGTGCCAATCCTCTCTGTCTTACCGACTCCATAACTTCTTTCCAAAATGAAACAGTATACTCTACTGCCTTGGTGAATGCTCTTATGTTTCGAAAGTGTATGCCATCATGCAGGCCAGAGTTCACAATCATTGTATCTGGAACGGTGTCCTCTGAGAAGTACTTCTTCAACAAATTCCTAAATCCTTCATCTCTCAAGGAATCCAACCCTTGGTAATTTTGCGTTTCGTTCCAATGACCATTGAAAATGCTTGTGATTCGAACTGATTCAGAAGGGTCTTTGGGGTTTGAAAAATTCATATCGAATCTCCTGGGAACTGATTTTATATCAGGCAAATCTAAGATAAAATTCAGCATATTTCTTATTGTATCAACATGATTTGAATCACCCCAGAAGAAAATCCACCTATTCTTCAAACATTTCCAAGCAGGAGCAGCTGTAAACATCCTAAATGAACAATGGCTTGAGTATACCCAACCATTACTCTCTATCAACCCTAATGAACCATTACACCATGGATTTTGACATGGGAAATCTGGTGCTAGACACCTATACCGACCATCATGGCCAACATGACAATCATCATTCTTGCCATGTCGTGTCCACCTCCCAGACCAAAGATCTCTATTAAAATCAGATTTTTGACAAATTTGTAGCTCTGGCAATTTAGCTTTACTTCTAAAGAACCTAATTGGAATGCGACGTAATTCTCTATCATACACAAATCTTGTAGGTGAATACTTAAAACCCTCAAAACGTCTAAACAGCAAAATGACAGTCAGATTATAATCACCAGCAAAATCCGGATGAACCTGAAGAGAAAGTGAGTAAGTACCATTGTTAAAATCTTTCACCACAGGCCGAGACTTCCATGAAATTCCAGAAAGATCGGTCTCGAAGAAATCCCCACCAGAACAGCGTGGCTTCCCGGACTCATCCAAAGCTTGGAAGTAAAATTCATGGATTTCACCAGCTGATAACTCCACCGACTTCCGTCCATCCAATCCACGAATTGCAATCTCCACCGAATGTGAATCTTTACACAGCTCTCCTCCTGGAGCCAACCATCGAGCCAGAAGCTTTGTTGTCAAGTTGGGCTCCAGCTCAATCGAAAGCCACCTCAAATTTTCCAAAACGTGGCTCTCACTTCGATTTAGCGTAACCCCACTTGGCTTGTTGTTAAGTTTAGTCAAATTGCCCGGATTGTTGGAGGTAAAATTGGTGACGCTGGTTTGGTTATTTTGGGTGAGAACCAAACTGGGTAAAACTTCACCGTGGTTTTGGTTGGAAGAAGCGCGAACATTGTAGGTGTTTTCAGAGAGATTCTGATGGAAATGTGTTCTATTGAGGTTGGCATTCATGACTTTCAATGATATGTAATGATCTTGCTTAAGCGTCCAAGCTTCAAGAAACTTCTTGATGGTACAACCATCTATGCTCCAGACCACCACCATCCCCACAAAAACCAGAGCTGTTAGTACGCCAAATCGCCATTGATGCATGGGACCTGAACCCAGCCATTGCTTTGACGAGTACACTACTTTCTCCGGCATCTGTAAAAGTGATCTAACACACACCAAAACAACAAACAAAAACAACGACCTCAGACAAAAAAAATTAAAAATTAAAACTTTACAGTAATTTCAACAAAGGAAAAACAAAAACTTTGACGACAGGAAAAACCAAATTCCCAGAAAAATGAAATAAAGCTAATTTTTAGAGCACAAGTTTTGACATTCTCGAGAAAACCATGTAATAAATACTATCAAAAAACGACTTAATACTCACACATACTATACATAGATATATGTATATACTTACAGTGGCCTGGAATATGTACTTCCAGGTTCCAACTTCAACCTCTGCTTTGATCTTTGAAGAGAGCTAACGAGAAACAAGAAGGCAACAAATTTCAGGTTTTTTTTTTTTTTTCTGTGGTTAGTGGCTTTTGTTTTCTGTTACCGGGTAAGAGTTTATACGTTCAAGAGAGGGCTCAGGTTAGAGAGAGATGAAAGATTTGTACTCCATATTTTAATAGAATTTAAATAAAAATAAAATGCATTTTAGAGAAAATATTATTTATGTTTTGTAAAGTTTTGGGAATTTATTACAAGATGATTGTTGTGTAGCTGGCGGTGGCGCTAACGGGGCCAAAAGATTTAATGAATTGACGATGATGCCCTGGATCTACTGACAAATAACGCGGCACCGACAGAGCCGATTGATAGATGACAGCGTCGATTAGTGGGGTAGGGGCATTAGTGTCCTCTTATATTGATTAAAAATTGAACGAAATTTGCATGGTGGGTTTGGGACATTTGGGGACTTGGTTTTTGTGCTTGAGAGAGCGAGAGAGAGAAATATCCCTCCTAATAACACGGTGATTAAATGCTTAATTAACTATAAAAACCACTTGTTACTTAACAACTTTCAATAATATTATGAGTTGTTACATCCTTAGATTACTTACAAGTAAAGTTTTGCATGAATATTTAGTCTAAAATTAGTAAATGTTGTTTAATAACAACCATATTAAATGAAGTAAAAGTTGACTCCACCACCACTGACTGCTACTACACGGAACAACTGGAAGGCAAAATTGGCTGCTTCCGTCTCTTAAAATGTTCCTACGTAACATTTCAAGTAAATCTACTTTTTGGACTGATTACCTTGTACATTTCAAATTGAGAAAAAATACTACCGATTGGCCGTCAAATTTGGCAACTTTTCTGAGGTTGGTAGCTGTTTTGTTGAAAATTTTGGAGTATAACGAAATTCTATTGAGTTTTATTATTATTATTATTATTATAAAGGCTTCGTCGTGAAAATTGCTCACAAATTTGACATATATATGATCAGGCTAAACATGGGCGAAACCAAAAGTGGAAGTCAAATTGTTAAGAGGAGGAAGACATATGATTGACAATAAATTAACTGAAAAAATGGGTTCACAATTCAATAAAGCCAAAGAAAGCTTAAATGGCATATTCTGGGCAGCATGTGAAGTTGATGCCACCAAATCCAATGCCCATCACATGTTGAGAAGAGCAATAAGAATGGCGGATGAGTGAAAATGGTGGAGGTGGACCATGCCTAAGCATTTATGATTTTATTTGGTTTTGGTTGTAAAAGAAAGCGCCAAAGTGGAAGCAAAATGGGTGTGAATTGTGATGGGTAAAGGCAGAGGCAGCTAGCACCAGCTGAGCCTGATAAAAGCAATGTTGAAATATCAGGATTTTGGATCTTATTATTTGAACTTAGTGAAGCATTACCCACAAAAGCGGTTTTGAAATTTCTTTAAAGTTGGATTATATTAGACATGATGTGACACAAAAGGCAAGTTAAATAATGAACACAGTCGAAGAATTTGCTTTGCCTAGTCAATGTCCAAGAAAATTAAGCCATTACTGAAAGCTAACCAACCCCACCCCACCAGTCACCATTCACCCACCATGCAACCAACCCTGCATTTCCTCTTAACCCATGGTGCAATTTGTTTACATTTTTTTGTTCAAATCGACATTTCGGTATAACAAGACGGCAGGAAGGATCATTTCTAGTCTACACTTTCCAAATGGCAGAGACTTCTCATTTCTTTAAAAGCCTTAAACATGGGCTCTTCTTCAAAGTTTGAAAATATACTTTCACATGTATGAGCGTTACACTTATTGTTGTATATATAACACTACTTAATGTACGACCAAAATGAGCGAAAGGCAATACGACGATGAAACAGAAGAAACAAAAGCAAACTTCGGTGTAATAGATTAACAGCAAAGTCAAGTCGATTCAATGTTTGAATCTCCTCGCACCCATCAAATTATGCAAGTATCGGATAATAAAAAGTGTCGGAAATGATATTGGTAATAACATGTTTAAAATGCAGAACATAATTTAATGAGGAAGAAAGAAAAAAGTGAAGAGTTTGAAGATAATAATTACAGATTAAAAGAAGCAGCACAACAACAACGTTAGTTGAATGATTTCAACCTTTTGGTACCACTCAATAATAGCTTGGGCAGTTTGATAGGCACTTGATTGACTCTAGCCATGTTCGATTTATTAAGCATCTCTTTTCTGCCTGAACAAAGAAAATGTTGTACAACTCATGGTTCGGTGTTTTTAGGGAAATTAGCAAAAATAGTCAAATGGAGATGATTAAAATGAAATATAACCAATTTTCATACCCAAAATGTCATTATCTTCAACTTTGAAGCCTCCTCTCTTCTTTGCTCCTAGCCACCACACTCATACAAATTCAGTCTCTTTGAAAACAAACCCGTCACAAGAAGAAACTAACTCATTCGACTTAATATTGTTGACTTCAACTTAAAAAATGTTTGTCATTGATGAGATGAGAATGGGATAAATTGAGTTAGAATGTGTTTTGATATTATGTTTTTTAGTATAAATATATTATATTTGTGTTTGATTTAGAATGTGTTTTAATATTATATTTTTGAGTATAAATATATTATATTTGTGTTTGATACTAGTTGGGATGAATTTTGAAATCAATTGGAATGATTTTGTATTGGAAATAGTAAAAAAACTCCAAAGATGCAATCAAACCAGAGAAGAAGCGTTATAGTCCGTGTTCCATGATGTCACCTACGGACTATGTGAGTCAAACCTGGACCGTGTAGATCAACCGCGGAACACAATCTACAACTTCTCTTCTCTGATCTGACTACAATTTTTGACATTTTTTTAATATTCTCCCTGCAAAATCACTCTAATCAATCTCAAAATGTATCCCAACAACTATCTAACACAATTTGAATATATTTTACTGCAAACCATGACATTAAAACATATTCTAACTCAACTCATCTCATTCTTATCTCATCAATAATAAATATTTTTTCAAGTTGAAACTAATAATATTAATTGGAATGATTTTTTTTTTTTTTTTTTAACATTAGGTTTACTTTCAAACGGACTGAATTTGTATGTGTAGTGACTAGAAGCAACGAAGAGAGAAGAGACAAGAGAGGAGATGAAATTTCAAAGTTGGAAGGTAAGAATACTTTGGGTTTCTTGGCTTAAGGTTGGCTAGGTAAATAAAGAATTATGAAAATCGACTATATTTCATTTCAACCCTATCCATTTGGCTATTTTTGCTAATTTCCCGTATTTGTCGCTTATATGGAAAGAAAAGACAAGAGGCTGGACCACAAATGAAGGTGATGGGCTCCTTAGCTCAAGCTGACAGTGAACGAAGCACCGCGCTTATACCCCACATCAATATACACCTCATTTAAAAATTTTGAGAAGTTTTGTGTTTCTAATTACAACCCAGTGCCACCAAAAAGACAGAAGTCGTCTTCTCTTCCTTCCCATTGTATTGTTCGGTCATTGCTCGAGTGTATGAAAAGATAATACAATCGCGAAAAGACATTATATTGTTTAAATCCCTTTACACAATCTAAGCAAATTACATTTCAACAATTAAGAAAATAATTTCAAAATCATCCGCTCTACTTAATACATCAAAAAAATTTAACCGGCAGACCTTAATTTGATGAGGAAATAAATGAGAATAACAAAAAATCTCAAAAAAAAAAAAAAAACACTGCACTAGTTCCATGGATCATCCCAGCCTTTTGGTCCTTCTCTACTAACAAAGTCAATAATAGCTTGAACAGCTTCATGGACTCTGTTAGAAAGTGAGTGATTCCCATGTTCAATTTCAACTTTCTCTGCACCACCCATAGCTCTGCACAATCTGCACCATTTTCACATATTTGCATATCATTCACTAAATCCCAAATATCAACACTCTTCCCATCTCTCATACATCCATAACTTGTTAAACGGCTATAGTACATAAGAAATTTCTATTATCTAATTCTAATACAAGATTGAGAGTCTGACACCAAGGCAAATCATCTATGTCACCACTACCAATTTATAAGACGTCTAGACAAGACGATCAATATATATTGAAATCTTCCATGCAAAGCGAAGCAATATAAATAGTTCTCACCTTTCAACCAGTGCTTTCTTATCAACATACTCTGGCACATATTCATCAGCCATGGAAAATATAACCTGTATGAAACCAATATGAAATACTTAAGCTGTAGGCAGTTATCAAGTATTAAATAAGCATCAGAAAGCAAAGATACTTAGCTTGTCACTTGAAATAATAAAATACAAATTTTCCATCCTTACTATCTCTACCTTCACAAAATATTTTCAGATGGAAAAAGACATCCTAGGTAAAAGAATAGGTCCCCTAAATTATAAAACCCTTGGAAATAGTCCACCCATCATGTTTAAATATATAAATGCAAGAGGATAAAAACACTGCTTAGTAGCAAGGGCTGATGGGCTGCCAAATAAGAAGTCAGAATAAGTGTGCACCTGACAAGGTGTATTAGCCATATGACCAAGTCTCTGTCTTAGCTGATCATCGCTGAGGTCTGAACTGAACATGTCATCATCACCCATATAGGCACAAAGAGAGTGATATCTGCAGAACAGTTGGAATCTTAGAAATAAAGCAGCAACATAAACAAATGACAATCTTAATATGTTAGCAAAGTAGCATTCCAACACCTCTGTGATGGAATAATTTCTCATATCAGAATATCATATCAATTGAAAATAACTTCACAAGAATGAATACGGTAAAGAAGCGACCAAGCTCAAACCAGAAACCAAGGAGAAAAAAAAAAGTAAAATCAATGAGAGAAACAAAAGTAAACATATTTCATAATTCAAGGATGACAAGAATATGGCAGTATAGATCCACCTATATGCAGTTATTGGAGAAGATGGATCTGCTTCCTTAGGCATTAATCCTGACTCTCGGCCTTCTTTTATCATGCTCGAAGCCAAGTCAATCATAGCAGCCGTTTCAGGAAGAGTTGCTCTATATTCCCGATCACTAACTGGAGCCTGATTGATAGTATAACCAGAACATCAACTGAATGAACAAGTGCAGAAAATTTTAAAACATGAAATGTTATATTAGGTGAGAACAAACTCCACAAGGGAATCATTTGATGTCAAAAGTTAACAAGTCAGTACAAATCTAAAACATAGAAATTTTTTTGTCTTCCAATTATAAAATTCACATAATTTGCTAATAAACTATACTGACAATGATATAATCATTGGGCAACTTGCATAGATCATAGGTATGCTAGACGAACACAAGTATATTGGACACATAAGCATCACATGAATAAAAATCTTAAAGAATAACAGAAGAAAGGAACAAGAAAACAGGAATCGTTAATGATTTTCTGATGACCTTCCAAATTTGATAGTATTTTAGGAAGAAAACTAAATGTTGTCAAAGGAGTATCCTAGCTATTACTTTGGGTCTATAAATAGGTAGTCAAGTATAGTAACGACTATAGCGATGGAAGATAAAAATCAGATTTCACTAGTAAAGAGCTTGTCTCTTGTTCTCTTTCTCTTCCTTAGCTCTATTATGAGAATTGTTCATCATATTTCCATTTCTCTTATTTACTTTCTCTGAAAATTTGACATGGACCACAACTACCAATAACGAACAGAATTGTTCCCCTACTGCACGTCAGATATAATTAACGATAGCTAATATTATGCTTGCTATGAGCAAATATTGGTTGCCTAATCCTACAACTAAGATATCATTGCAGTGCCATGGATAATAAGTACTTTAGCTACTAAAAAATGAGGTGACCTAAACTAGAACTGCAAGGTGAAAGTCAAAGTGGTTGCAAGAAGTTTCAATTATCAGTCAAAACTAGATGTTCACAGCAGAAACATTTATAAGCACAAAGAGCAACAGCTTGTGACTTGAATCCAATGATGTAGACTAAATAACTCAAAATGAATAGTTACTACCTGAAAAATTGCAGCACGCACTGCTCTTGAGCATGCCGCATTTCTACGCATATAATGCACTATATCCTAGAAACAGAAGCAAACACAACAATACCAGATTATATTTCCTTGGAAAAAGCCATGAATGGGCACTCAAATAGCATCAAATTCACCAGAAATTTAAAATTCAATTCAAAATCACCTGACAGCCAGTACTATGACCAAGTAGCACCACACCTTCAGAATTTTCTTTATTGATCAGATAACTAATCAGCTGATCAAGCTCCACGGCATCCTTCAAGACACATGAAGCAAGAATATCATAATCCCAAGATTATATTGTTATATCATTATAAAGACAGTAAGTAAACATGGTGTGTTACATATATTGGTTTCCAACTCATCTCAACCGACAATAATTCTGAATGGTGAAAATATGAAAAATTTAAACAGCCAAAACCTTGCACTTAAGTTCCACGCAAGCTCGTTAAAAAAAAAAAAAAAAAATTAACCGGCTAGAATACCAACACTATGAAAATTGCTCTCCATCAAAAGAAGGGGAAAAGAATCTGTCATTCGACTGCAAAGTATGTGGCGAGTAACACGTGCATACCACTTACCATGCCAAATCCATAACCATTAATCTTCATTTACCAGTCATGCCATTTTACCCTCATGTATATATTTTCATGGATAACAGGAGTAGAAGACATGATTAGTTAACAATTATATCAATGAAACTCATTCAGCAGTTAGCAGCTCGGGTATTTTTATATTTTCATACCTCTTGTTAGATGTTTAGAATTCAAAGGAAGATTAGTGTAAAAGGGTTAGATGGAAAGAAAAGTTGGCTTATTATAATTTGTACATTCATCTAACCAACAGGAATTTAATTTATGTCAAAAGAAATGAAACAATCTTGAAAAAATAACCTATGATGAGAAATTTTGATCACAAAGCATAGATAAAAAGGCATATGATTACTTGTTCTAAGCTGGAAGTGCCATATCCACTATATGAAGATGACATAAGTAGCTGAACAAGTGACCACCTCTCTTTGTCCAAAGCAATAGCAAGAGGTTCCAAGTATCTGAAAATCACACAATGAAAGTTATGTTAGGGAAGGGGGAAAAAATATTTCCTGTATCAATTTAGCATTCAGCTTTGTATTAGAGACAGTCTTCCTTTATTCCAGATAATTGCAAAATGCTTGTTAATTTTCAAAAGTCAATAGATAGACAGAAGTAGATACAAATATATTATAGATGCAAGTATAATGCAGTAATTACTGTCAGCTTTAACTGCTAAATTTAAGATGAAAACCTACAAAAATGAAGGGAAGCGATAAGCCAATTGGCAGCTAAAAATCACCTAGTAGAAGATTTGAATGTCATTTATGTTGAAAAAAGGAACTGAAAGAAATGAAGCAACATATTGCTTTGAGAAATTGATGATGCTAAAGGGTCAAAGCCAATGATACGAAACATACTCAGTTGCCACAAAACCATCAGTCAATCCACCAAGAAAAATAACTTGTTGTTTATAGTCACCTGTTTTAAAGGCAACCTGCAAAGTAAAGGAAACATAAGTGAGACATCATGCCAAAATATGCAAAGCCAAGATACTAAAAGTACCACAAGAGAGTATAATCATTAGAACTGAGAAACAAACGCAAAAATTCAAGAAAAACATATTATAAAGGCATTTATTAAAAAAAAAAAAAACACCGGAGTTTGTATCTCAACACCATGAGTTATAGATTAACACCTACCATATAACAAAATATGGACCCATGTCTAGCAAATGGCAAAAATTTCTCTCATATTAACATGCCACAACCTCCTGCAGATAATTCTCTTAAGTTGTCCAAAAGCCACTAAGAAGATGCTTAAAAATGCTGTAAATGAGAAATCTTCCTTCACAATAAAATCAATTTTCAACATAATGCAGGCTTCAAATCACTGTGTTTAGTTTCTCACATATGAATGCTTATAAATTCAATTCCTAAACCTCCACTCCAGCTAATTCGTATATGTGATGTTGATGTTTGAGAATATAATTGATGTTCCTAAGTATCATGAATTCTAACATTACGTCAAACCAAGCATATAGAATATGGAATCTATTCACGACTGCACAAGAAAATTTAAAAGGTAAAGTTTATAGGTAGCTAAACCATGAATATTCCAAAGAATACAAATGAATAATTTTTTTCACCCACAAAACTTTTTGCATGCAAATTATCAATAACAATTCCCTTAAAACTTCTAGCATCAATGGCAGACTGTGACTGAATTTTCACACAGTCTCTCGTGTGTATTTTTCAGCACAATCTCATCACTGCGATTTCCCAAAAAAATTCCAAAATGTAGCCTGATCATGTTTTCCCCAACTAGAGACATCCACCACGAAAAACAACCCCCAGTAGTGCAAATCACTCATTAAGATTCCCCACCGGATATCTTTCAATGAATTGATAAGATATATTGAACCTCAATAAAGCAGTTGATTCTTATTTAATTTAGGATTCAGACTCCAAATGTGGCAGTAACACCAACATAATACATTTTCAGCAGAAACCATTCTAATTAACTCCATCCATCTTCACCATCATAAAACAATAAAACTTCTCAAAATCTCTCCCTATTCACGCTTCTTATATTCGTATTAGCTGCAAATGAACTATTATTAAAATTTCAAAAGATCCCAAAAAGCAACCTTGACAAAAGTGACAAAGCCTAAAAGCTAACATTAACCATGATTATCAAGAAACAACCTCAAATGAACCAAATCAAATAATTCTCAGATTAAACTTTTCGCTCTAAATTCCAAAGTCCACAGCTTGAACCCAAATAATAGCAAATCCAGAAATTCACTTCCATTCACAAAACTAATAATACTGAAAAGGAAAATTAAATTAAAAAAAAAAAAGATAACAAATGAGAGACCTGAATAGGCTTGGGACCGTACTTGAAGAGCACACCACGAAACTGGTTCTTGCCTCTGACCGGGCCCGCAGATTCTGCAGCGGCCGACATTGAGTTGTTGGGAACTTTCAGACTGGAAGACCTACCATAGCGGCCTCTGACGATTCCCGAGAACCATGAAGTTGATGGCGTGGTTGTGGTTGCCGAGGAAGAAGAAGAATTGGATGTTGACGACAAAGAAGAAGACGAAGTTGAAGAAGACAGTGAAAGATTCATGTTAATGCTAATGGCTAGCTTTGATTCAGTTCCATTTCCATATGATCTTGTTTTGTTTCTACTGAAAATATTCAAGATCTTTTCAAACTTAGATGAGTTGATGTGTCTTCTTGAGAGTAAGTAACTGTGTTTTTTTCCTGTTCCAGTGAAACCGAAGCCTGAACAACGCCTTGCTTTGCTTTTTTCACGCTCTGCTGTCAGCGCGTGCTAATATAAATAAATAACAGATCTTTTCAAACCGAAAATCACCTGTGTTCTTCGAACTTGTTTTTAACAGTGATGTTCTTGAACTATTACTAAATGCTAAATTTGGGAATTAGATACGTAAAATGCAGGAATTCTTGGGCAGTCGCTCCTTGGAGCGCGTGTGTTACAGGTGGAATATGGTAGAATTTCACCTTTCGGTTTGTCTCTCCTGGAGTGGGTGAACAACCGCCCCAACCTTTTTATTGGTAAGTCTACTTGGGCTAAAATCAAATGGACCTTCTCATCAAGGTCCAGCGCCCAACACTGCATTACGCATAAGGTTACGGGCTTCTTTTTCTGCTTAAACAACAAATCTTGTTTCAACCAAATTTCTGAAGTGTGAATCCGCCTCCTACTGCCCAGTGTACTTCATTTATTCAAGAAACACTTTTATTTAGTGAAATTCATTCAAAAAATACCTATCATAACTTTCCCTTATGTGGAAGAAAAATACCGTTTACGCGGATGAATAATTTACAACTTTGCAACGAGTAATTTTCAATAATCACCCTTATCTTTTGTTTAAATTTCATTTATATAAAACTTTTATCCTTTTTCTTTTCCACCATCCTTAAGTTTTCAAAAAATACCTTCTCCAGTCCTTCAGTTATATTTTCTGTTAGTCAATATTTGTTGACCTTCATATTCCAACAACTTTATTATTTTACCCCTATTAACAAATATAAAGAGAAGACTAGATTCTAAATAATAAAATTAAGTTAAATGATCAAATTACCGTTAGAATAAATACCAATATTTCAACTAAGAGTTGCAACATACAAATGATATTTGATTTATATTTATAAATGGTGAATAGATTTTTTTTTACTTATTATATAATATTTTATTGACAATATTATTTTTCAAAACTTATGTTTGGATGCTTTTTATTTATTTTATATTTACATATTTATTCATATTTTATCTTTATTAAATTATTAATATTTCATAACATAATTATTTAGGAAAAAAATTGGACCACACTGTGGTTAGACATTATTGTGCATCATCCCCCAAGTTTCATCTTAATTATCACAAAACTTCTTGCTAATGTATTTTCCATTAAAATATCAAGTTTACCTCCATGTTAAATAACACTTACTACTCCTGAGATTACTAAATAATCGATTAGCTTCCATGATTAATAGAAACCTATCTTACAGTAGTCAGGGTTTTTGTGAGGATTCATTAAACCTTTTGGGACACAAGGTATAATACCTAACTATATGGGGGTTATAATATTTTTTTATTTAGAAATATAAGAAGACAAAGGACCTGAAAATAGATTTTTCAAAAACTTAGGGATAGTAGAAGGGGTAAATACATAAACACCCCCGAAGTTTGGTTTAAGTAA
>JANLJB010030959.1:0-37260 GCA_026212285.1 Bursera cuneata | reverse complement strand
CGATTTCGGAGTTCAAACCAAACGGACCCTAAGGGGCAAAGAAAAGATTTTATTAGACCTCAAAGAGAGAATAAGAAATGGATACAAAAATAAAAGAAAGGGATACAAAAATGGGAAGAAGAGTTTCTCTATTTATAGGAAAGCTTCTCCGCGTTAAACATAATTGTTAGGATCCATGCGTTTTAATTTTTCATGCATTCCAACGAAAGCCACCGATTCTTTCTTTTCTTTCTTTCCCACCGAAAGTCACTTTGTCATTTTCTTTCTTTTTTTTCTTTTCTTTGTCTTCCACCGAAAAGGTGTCTCACTTTTTCCTAAGGGCAAACTTAATACTATTATTGGACCCTAATCTATTAACTTCTTGGATATTATCTATCGATTTCAGGGGTTGGGTGTTTTGTCAATGTCAAAACCATCAGCAATGTCTGGTTATATGGGCGGCTGCAGTGATTACCAGCCAGAACGCATTGGCGAGGTACAGAAAATTCTGTTTTACACAGCTTTAGCTCTAATAGCTTAGGGAATGTCAGGTCATATCAGTGGGATGATTCATTGAGGATATTGCAGTATAAAGATCTGATAATACAAACGAGGGTGATTTCAAGGAATTGCCGGATGCATTCCTAGTGCCTATAATTGGAGCAATAGTAATTCCATTCATAAACCTTGGCCAATTAGGTTGGGTATTCCAGCCATATGTGCCGTGGTTGCAACTCTAATTTTCTTGAGAGGCTCATGTTCTTATAATCATGGGAGTCCATTCACATCTGTCTTTAGGGTCCTTGTGGCCTCTGCCCGTAAAATATTTTATAAGTGCCCAAGGAATGCCACTGAACTCTATGAGAGATGGGACAGTAGTCTCCACATGGTGCCGCATATCCATGGCATCGCAATTATAACGTTTTGGTGAGAGGGGTGACCCTTTCTAAGACTAGACATTTTGGTTTTTGCAGGTGCCTAGACAAGGCTACAATTATATCAACAGAATCATATCGAACTCTAGAGGAACAAGATAAAAAAAGATGGACACTTTGCAGAGTCACTGAAGTGGAAGAAACAAAATCTCTTCTACGAATGATTCCACTATGCACGAGCTTCGTTCTTTTGGGAGTAGTATCTTCTATTGGGTTCACCTACTCTGTTAGCAAGCAGACAAACTGAACCGCAAGGGTGAAGTCGTAGCGTCCCTCTTCCAATACTCCCCTGGTTCTGTGACACGGGCAAATCAAGCTTCACTAACCTCTACATTAACATGATTAACTTGTCAGTTGAATAAAAAGGACGGTATTCTCCTCTGATCGGAACTGCAATATCAATGATTATAGGGATATTGTGCCGTACTACTGCAGCAAAAGTGGAGTCGAAGGTTGGATGTTGTTAGGACACATGGTTTGATGGACAAGTCAGATGATAAAATCTCAATGACCATGTTTTTGGTTACTTCCGCAGTTTATGCGTTTAGGAGGCTTTTATGGAATTTTCCGAACTAGTTTTGCGGCTTTCTCACTGATCAGCTTCTTCCATCAGCGTCACTGCACAATTAAATGGACCATATTGTTCTTCCTATTTTTGGAGTAGGAACGATGGGTGGTGTCCTGTCTGTTTACGTTGTGGGTATAATTAGTGAAAGGGGAGGGAAACGAAATTATTTTCAAGACGCGCTTAATAAGAGTCGTTTGATAACTATTACTGGGCATTGGCTGCAATTACTGTAGTAAATCTAGTTATGTTTATTTTGGTGGCAATATGGGATCCTTGTAAAGACTCGAGCGGAGAGATGGAAGCGCCTGAGATTGGAGAGAGTGGTGCGCCTTTTGATGATGATGCAAAATATTGTTGTTGCTGGGTTAGTTTTGCATAATTCCTTATGGTTCAAACAAATATGGTGTTTCTGATAAGATTTCTTCTTCAGAATCTATTCTTCAACAAATATATTCTGCTGGATTAATTTTCTTTCCTCAGCATGCAAGGCACCTGAAAGATCTCAAGGTTGGACCCATAAGTTTCATCATCAGAACTGCTTGAAAAGCGTCAAATTGCTTTTTGGATTGGGAATTAATGGTGATAAATATCCCGTCAGTTTACGTTGTATTAATTAGACACACCCTCAAAAAGAGTCGTTTGGATAATTATTACTGAAGTTGGCTGCAATGACTCTTGCCTGTTCTGTTTGTTATTTTTTGTTATCAGTAAATGCTTGAAGAGCCTAAGAAGCATGATTGAGTTTGAGAGACTGCTGAGCTCTTATGATAATGAATAGTTGTTGTTGCTGAGTTTAGATTTGGCAGAGCTCTAAATGTTTCCTCGTAAAAAACATTACATCTCAATGTGGTACCCCATGAGTTCATTGGCCGGTGCTCCTTTGTAATGTTTTATGGTTGGATGTCAACCGATGTAGCTAGGTTTATGTACAGAGGCGATATCCCATTTCTCTTTAGTGGGTTCTAGAAGACAAGATGTTGAAGGTGTAAGTGTGGGAGAGTTTTTCTTCTTTTTTATCTTTTGGTTGTAATTACTCTGTTTAATAAAATAGCTTTTTGTTTGTGGACATCAAAGCTTTTGGTATCCTCTGTTTTATTTAACCACACTCATCACATCAAAATATGATTGTTAAATATAAGGGAGTAGGAAATTAGAACATAACTGTTTTGAGTTTTAGTAAAAATTTAATTTGTTTAAAGATCTAATCAAATTTAACGCCAAATAATGAATATATCATTTTATGTAAGTTGATAGAAGCATTAGTAGACAACGATTGACGCCTAATTTGCCATTTAAGGCCATCATGGTAACTTACGAAGAGTATTTTTATATCTTCTATGCTTCTCTTTTAAAAGATTCTTCGGTAAACAATGTACTCACTAGGTTTATTTCCTGGCTAGATTGGAAGTACCAAAAGGAATATGCTGGTGATACGTGTAACGTGTTGAAGCATACGTGTTGAGTATCCATTCATCATAGTACTAAATGAATGGATGTACCATATTAACATGTGGTAAATCAAATATATCTTATATTTTTATCAAATTTTTGTCTCAAATTCTACATACAGAGTGATATTTAATTTATAATTGTCATAAATATTGAGTTACTTTAACATGTAATATAACCATCTAAATTAATATCATTTACTTGAGATGCAAATTTTTAAATAAAAATTATTTATTTATTTTTGAAATTGTAAAAAAAAAATATAAAATGAGGGATTTTTTAATCTTAATTATTTAATCAAATTCAACATCAAAGTATAAAATATACAGTTTTTTAATTAATTGAAGTGAAGCTTGGGTAAGGTGGATGTGGATACTCAACACTTTACTAAAAACATTTAATATATATATATATAAATTAAAAAGATTAATAACTATTACTGAATAAAATTAAGTCTCACACTTCTAAAACTTAAAAGATTTTTAATTGACCCCTATTCTTTTCTAACTTTACATAGTGCAGCAGTCTAACTCTGCTAGGTTCACTAAACGCTTTCTAAAGCATCTCCGGCCTACGTGGCAGCTTGCTCGCTTGCTTGATTGCCAGGGCAAGCGACCGGTTAAAAAAGCGGAGAAAGAAGTAGTAGACACAATCGAGTGTTTGAGAATCAAGGGTTTAGCAGAGAGCATAGGAGAGGGATTTGGAGATGGACGTGATAAAGACGCAGCAAATATCAGCGAGGCCAATAGAGAAGGTGATAGTGCACCCCCTCGTGTTACTGAGTATAGTCGATAACTACAACCGCGTTGCTAAGGACACTCGCAAGCGCGTTGTCGGCGTCCTCCTTGGTAGCTCCTTCAAGGGAACCGTCGATGTCTCCAATAGCTATGCAGGTCCATTTTTTTTTCTATTTCAGTGTCTCTCTTTCGGATTCATTTCTAGATCTGATAATTTTAGGGTTTAATTTATTACTGATGGTCGCTAATTAGTTGAATTTTAAATTGAGGGTTTTTTTTTCCTGTTCAACAAAGCTTTAGTTACAAAACTTTCTCCATTAAGTGAATTTTGATGCTGAGGCTTGTATCTACTTTGAATAGAACTTTTGAATTATTATCAGGTTAATATGTGTTAATGCAAAACGAGAAAGTAGTCTAACTTGTTTGAATTCGAAGTTTGAAAGAGGGAATTCCTGAATTTGGTAGATTAAGTAAAGTTCAGTAACCCTAAATATAATTAAAATTTTTTCTTTGTGTAAATTATGTTGTGGGATAGATTTTTATTTTCATATCTGAAGGTGGAATCTGGTAATTTCAGTGCCTTTTGAAGAAGATGACAAGGACCCAAGCATATGGTTTCTTGACCACAACTACCATGAATCAATGTTTTCAATGTTCAAAAGAATTAACGGTAATTATTTCTGTAAAACTTCATCTCAAAACTTTTCTTTGAAATTGTTACTTATCACCGCATATGGATTTGTGATAATTGTTTCAGCCAAGGAGCACGTTGTAGGTTGGTATAGTACAGGCCCAAAGCTGCGGGAGAATGATCTTGATATTCACCAATTATTCCACAAGTGAGATTAAATATTTTATGTATCTTTTTTCAAGCTCATTTTTGACTGAGGAGCTTATTTTATTTATTGGCTTTTGTAGCTATGTTCCAAATCCTGTTCTTGTCATTATTGATGTCCAACCGAAGGAGCTGGGAATACCCACCAAGGCATACTATGATGTTGAAGAGGTTAAAGAGGTAAGAGAAGTACCATGAATTTTTTCTGGTTGCTGTCACTGATTGTTCAGATGCATAGACAGATTGAATGTGGCCATCTTAAATTTGAGAATGGTTTCCATGATGTTAGAATAGAAAACTCCCAGATTATATTGTTGTTTTTACTGAAAAAGCTACCTTGATATCCCCTCATTCATGGCACTCTACTAATTCTCTATCATTCTACAGAATGCTACTCAGAAAAGCCAAAAGGTTTTTGTACACGTGCCTTCAGAAATCGCTGCTCATGAAGTTGAGGAAATCGGTATGCCATGAGAGGACCATTATGATAAGCTGCAAGTTGATTCTATCATTGATTTATCCTTTAATTTTCCTTGCTCGTAATATTCTACTATCACCTATCGATAGGAGTGGAGCACTTGCTGAGGGATGTGAAAGATACCACCATCAGTACACTTGCAAATGAGGTTCTTATGCTTGATATTTCTTTTGCTTTACTAAAATTTTGTTATGTAGGGTTGAGTCCATACTTTTTGTCAAATTCAAAACGAACTTGATACTTTAATCTTTCATTTATAGATGCTAGAAGTATCTGAAGAAAAGAAGGATTATTTTTTCCTGTACAGGTAACTGGAAAACTTACAGCCTTAAAGGGTCTGGATGCACGACTAAGAGAGATCCGTGGTTACCTTGATCTTGTTATTGATGAGAAGCTTCCGTTGAATCATGAGATTCTTTACCATTTACAGGTACACTTTTCCTATTTAAGTATTTGTATCCTGACTTGTATCTACATATTTGTTTTTGGTCTACTTGATTCTTTTTTGCTTATATGTGTATCTCATGTTTTCTACTGTGGTCAAATTGTAGGACGTGTTTAACCTGCTACCAAACCTCAATGTGACCGAATTAATTAAGGCCTTTGCAGGTAATGCAGGCTAATAAATGTGGGAAATGTTTGGTCTTCTGCCATTTCAACTGTTCAATCTGTTTCTCTTAGATAATTGATCTATGTTTTTCCTTTTTGTGCAGTTAAAACAAATGATA
This sequence comes from Bursera cuneata, assembly GCA_026212285.1. Lineage (NCBI taxonomy): Eukaryota > Viridiplantae > Streptophyta > Magnoliopsida > Sapindales > Burseraceae > Bursera > Bursera cuneata. The sequence goes on along the minus strand of JANLJB010030959.1, from coordinate 31,551 downwards.
TGATGTTGGTTATATATCTTTCTTCCCTCATCCGGAGTGTCATTGCCCTGCACAACTTGATTAATAACAAGGTTGGATTCCTTACTTGATACTGATGTTACCCTGATAATATGAGTCTAATCATTAATATGGAGAGTTTCTGATTTGCAAATTTGGTTTTCAGATGCTGAACAAAGAACATGAAAAGGCCGAGGATGCAAAGCCAGCAACAGCAACAGCTCCAGCCGCGGGTGGAAACTGATAATCTATTTTATAGCCATGGCAGAACTCAAACGTTTGGGAGAGGCAGGGGAGGGAGAGAGCCAGTTGTGTGTGGCATATGAGGCATCTCATTGATGACAATTTTGTATTCTTCATTGCATTTATCTGAGATCATCGCTGTGCTCTTTGTCTGAGATCATTGCATTAACCTTTGACAGACTTCATTTTGCTTCTCTTTTTTTTTTTTTTTTTTTATTATCACGTCAATTTCTTTTTAGATTCCGACGCACATTGACTTCTGTATATTTTGGATTATGATAATTCGGTGAATGACTGCTTGCATATAGTCTAGTTAAACATAGTAAAAGGAAAACCTTCGTTTGGAGCTGAGGTATAATGTTGTTAAAGCTTGACAGTCGACACTTAGGGGAAAATCTTTTCCCTGTAGATTTTTGAACATCCAACCAGTAATGGGGTTGATGTGGTAGTTTTAGTCGGGCAGATGTACGTGCATACATTGCTGCATGGAAGTTTTTCTCCTAAAGATGGTAAGTTGCTGCATGGAAGTTTTTCTCCTAAGAGATTGTAAGTTGCAGTTCCCCTGGGGAAGATTGCAGAAAGCTTTCAGATTTCTTTCTAAATGAATGTTGTTAGCAATAGCCGGTGAATGTCAATCAAACACCTGCTTCCTTGAAATGGCTTTTGAATTTTTCCCCTGCATCACTTTGTGTAGCCTCAAGCTTGGGATTTTGCACTTAGAAATCTTCGTATTCTTGGGAGAGGAGGGTAGATTAGGCCTTTGCTCCTACATTTATTCCAAGTCTAAGATGTGATAAAATATAAACAAAAAATAAATGAAGATACTGTTATAGTATATTATGTATCTCACCTCATTATAAGATATTAGATATGTTATTATTTAATTATATTAGAGGCGGTGTAACTCTTCTATATGAAGCACCTGAGCCTTGTAAATGATATACTAATAAGAACAGAAAAGAGAAGGAATTAATTTCTCACTTCTCATCTCTCCCTACTTTATTTCGTTTTCCCTTTTCAATCTCTCCTATGCTTCCACTTGTCTTTGTTCTCGTGACTCATCGTTCCCAGTTCTCTCTTCACTTACGTTTTATACTAATTGAACGTCAACAATCATTTTCACTTATATCATCCGGCCATCATTTGTATTTGATATAATTTATACATTGAAATCATAACAAGTTATCAGTACGAGAACGTAAAAATTATTACAGGCATATATGTCAATTATTTAACATACGATATGTTATAATTTTACTAAAAAAATTTTATTATTTATGTCATTAATAATTATGGTAGAGTAAACCTCTTAATTATTTTTGTTTTTGTATTATATTTATTTTTACTACAGTAGGTTGAACCTCCTAATTCTTTTTGTTTCATTTGTTGGTGGATGGTTTTGCCACCTAACTCTAGTTTAAATAATTATTAGTATCATTTTATTATCAATCCATTGTTATTTCTGTTTTATTGATCACTTATTGTTGCAACCTGAAGTTGCATATTTGTCTAGAGTAAGAAGCCTAGACTAAATAATCAGAAAATTTACAATAACTCCCAAATAAATTTCAAAAAAATACTTAGCCATTCTAATCTAATGTCATTGATATATAAGTTTATACGAACATGAAGTTCTATATTTATTATTTTCTTTTATGATCATTTAACTACTTAAATTTATTTATTGCACTTTATAAGTGAATTTTTCTATTATAAATTTTATATGTCATTCTATTAAATACATGCATCTAGAAGATGTCATAAAAGGAAAAATAAGGTACTTATCCCAGTAGGATAAGTTAAAGGTCAATGATGGAAAATATTGTATCCTGTAGGATCAGTTAAAATATAATCACCATCTTAATTGAAATATGAGTATCATCAATTATTCTTTTAGAATAATGTCATTCCCTGAGGTGAATGTCAATGAATCACTTTATGAAATTAATGATATTGAATCATTTTTTGAAGAGAAAATTATTGAATAATTCCTTGAAATAATTGTCATTACGCCATCCCCTAAAGTGGATGTAATTATTCCCAAAAGTAATTGTTACTGTTAAGTTGTAAATTAGGAAGATAAATTATTATTTTTAGTTGTGTAGATTAGGAAAAAAGAGATTACGAAAGCAGTTATTGTGTTTTATTGTATTTTCTGTTTAGACTAGATTGTATTAGTATATAAGGATGTACAAACTATGAGAAATATACGAAAATTATTCATCTAATTTTACATGGTATCAGAGCCAAGAATTTCTGTCATTGTTTTTTGTTGACCATCATTATTTTTCGACAAAGTTCAGGTTGCTTACTCCTCATGTCCGATCTCCTCTTCGACACCACCAGCCTATTCGTCTCTTTCTCTCTCGTCAGCCGCCTGTCAGATACTGTTTACAGTCACTATTTATCACCGATATTGTTCACTATCAGATACTGTTCACAATCGATACTATTCATAATTACTGTTTACCGTCAGTACTATTCACCATAAGGGGCAGTTCACAGTATTACTCATCACGATTACTGTTCACATTGGTTACTGTTTACAACGGGAATAATGTTCATCGTCCAAAAAATCCTATCCTTTTTTGGCGATCTTCACTGTTTTTTCAATGAGTTTAGACTGCTCTTCTCCGGTGATAGATTTCCATTATGACACCACCAGGTTGATTCCATCTCTCTCGTTGGAGAAACCTCCACGAGCCTGTCTTCGATCTTCGTCACTCTTTTTCATCGATAATTTCTGGTGAAGTTCAGACTGCCCCTTTCTGATGTCAGATTCTCATCGTGACACCACCAATCTGTTCATCTTCTTCTCGTCGGCAAAACTCAGAAAGCTTGACCCGATTCTTCATCGCACATGCCTGCACACGCTATTTATTTTTTCGGTAAATCTCGTTGCTGATCTCCTTCTCCGGCTCACGTCTTATCTCACCACTTGCTCTAGTATGCTTAGATGGGACTGGCAACCAAAACCCACTAATTTCCGTCACTATCCAATGTCCTTCAGAAAATGGTTCCTAATTTATTTGTTTACTATATCTCTCAGGTATTAACTTTATTTGTAGCAAGCTTGGTGCAAATGATTTATATGCTCCAGCTTGACAGGGAGTGTTGAGTTGTAAATTAGGAAGATAAATTATTATTGTTAAGTTGTGTAGATTAGGAAAAAATAGATTAGGAAAGTAGTTATTGTGTTTTATTATATTTCCTATTTAGACTAGATTGTATTAGTATATAAGGATATACAAACTATGAGAAATATACGAAAATTATTCATCTAATTTCACAATTACTTTATTGGTAATGGCAAACACCATTATGATCAAAATGGTCATGTACCAAAGATGATTACTAAAGGAATTTTAAACTACCAGAAGTAGAATAATAAATCCCACAAGAATTATAAGCATACTTTATTAATAATTTAGTGGATCCCATAAATTTTGATATATTAGATTTCTTTGTTTGTTCATATTAATCACTTGATTGGTGATGAAAGTGCCCAAAAAAACTTATGGTTATTATGTTATCAGTGGATCTAACATAATCTTTCTTAAATTAAAGGATATGGATATCAAAAGTGCGTTATCTATCTCCAAAAGAGATAAGAGACTTATATCTAGTTGATAACGTAACAACAAATACAATTCTTAGAAACAAGGAATACTTTCTAAATTTGACTTTACTTAAAGCTAAAGTTAATAGTATAACAAGGTCCGTAATTTGATTAAGGGCTCCAAAAGAGCCGCTATCCTTTTAACAAGTAGTACAAAGTTATGTATCAATGATGCCTTATACTTAAACAAATCTAGAAAAAATTTGTTTAGTTTCAAATTTATAAGCCTCAATGTGTATCATATTGAAATAACTTATGAAAATAATGCATAATTTATTTAATTTACCTCAAATGTCTCAGGCCAGAAGCAAATATTAGAGAAGTTTGAAGTTTTCTCATATGGATTATATTATACATATATAAGATTCATTGAAAATTACATAGTCATGGATCGGAATTTCAATGATTCTAAGACTTTTATGTTTTGTACAACTGTCTTAATCATCCAAGATTAACGATGATGCGTAAGATTATTAAAAATACAAATGGACACTCATTAAAGAACCAAAAGATTCTTTTATCCAATGAAACCACTTGTACTACTTGTTCTCAAGGAAAATTAATTGTTAGATCATCTCCTTCTAAGATTGATCTTGAATCCCCATCATTTTTATAAAAAATTCAAGGGGATATGTGCTGACTTATATACCCACCGAGTAGACCATTCTGTTACTTCATGGTCCTCATCGATACATTTGTAAGGTGGTCTCATGTTTGTTTATTATCATAAAAAAATATTGTATTCACTAGACTGCTTACTCAAATTATCAAATTATGGACACACTTCCAGACCATCTTATATTTGTCTGGATAATGCTAGTGAGTTTACATAAAAAGCTTTTAATAAGTATTGTATGTCTGTAGAAATTGATTTTTGAGCATCCTATTCCACATGTCCATACCTAAAATGGTTTGGTAGAATCACTTGTAAACAACTACAAATAATTGCACGCACTCTGCTACTGAGAACGCAATTGTTAACATCTGTATAGGGTCATGCCATTTTTATGTTGCATCATTGATTGTATTAAAACCCACCGTTTATCACGAATCTTTCCCATTACAACTTGTACTTAGTCAACAACCTGATATATCTCATTTAATAGCTTTTGGTTGCATCGTACAAGTCCCCATTGCTCATCCAAAGCAAACAAAAATGGGATTCAACATCAGTTAGAAATTTATGGGGGTTATAATTCACCTTCTATAATAAGATATTTTGAGCCTCTAATAGGTGATTTTTTTACTGCATGATTTACAGATTATTATTTTGATGAAACAATTTTTCCACCATTAGGGAAAAAGAAAACGCCTCTTGAAGTAAGGTATATAACTCTAGAAGTAAAGCAAGAACTTTCTTAGAATGTAATAACTTTGTCTCATCTTGATCCTCACACCTCTCAATGTGAAAGTGAAGTGTGAAGGATGATACATCTTCAGATGTCGGATACTTTTAGTGACACAACAAAAGTAACAAAATCACATTTACATACTACTATACATCGGTAGGATTAATGTTCATGTAGAACCATCTTCCGTTTGAAACAGTAAATAATCAATCTACTATATGTCAGAAGCGTAGTAGACCATTTGGATCAAAATACACTGTCTCTCTCGAAGAAAATTGACTTATAATAGTCCCATTGAAAATAATGACCGAGCTAAAGAATCTATATTAATTGATTTACGTCCTGAAGAGATAATTGTTCTTGAAGAGATACAAACCCTTAGAGAGGCATAAGCCCCTGAAGAGGCACAAGTCCCTGAAGAAACACGAGTGTTTAGAAATGAGGAAAAATCTATCAATTATACAAAAGAATTGTGGAATTATGATAAAATAGTCATCGATGAAATTTTTCATTTTTTGTAGTCACTAAAATTATGAATGATGATTTTGAACCACATACAGTAGATGAATGTAGGCAAAACATGACTGACCCAAATGAAAGGAAGCAATTCAAACAGAATTAACCTCTTTGACCAAAAGTGAAGTTTTTAGACTTGTAGTCTAGACGTCTAAAAATGTCAAACCTGTTAGATATAAATGGGTATTTACTAGAAAAAGAGATGAAAATAATGAGGTTGTCAGATATAAAACCTGACTTGTAGCTTCGGGTTTTTCTTAAAGATTGGGTATTGACTTTGATGAAACATATGCGTCCGTAATGGATATAATCACTTTCAGATTCTTCATTGGTTTAGAAGTCTCAGAAAAACTTCACATATGTCTTATAGATGTAGCTACTGCTTACTTTTATGGTAAATTAGATACTGACGTATACATGAATCTCCCTAAAAAATTTAAATTGTCTGATGCAATTAAAACAAAATCAAGGAGCATGTATTCACTTAAATTATAAAGATCATTGTATAGATTAAAACAATTTGGAAGATTGTGGCGTAAACGTCTTAGTTAATACTTGATAAAGGAGGGATATATTAATGATCTCATAAGCTCTTATGTATTTATAAGGAAGTCATAATATAATTTTGCCATTGTGGCAGTATACATCGATGACGTGAATTTAATAGAAACTCCAAGAGAGATCCAAAAATGCTGCTGAATATTTAAAAAGAGAATTTGAAATGAAAGATTTAGGGAAAACAAAATATTATCTTGGCCTGCAGATCAAGCATAGTTCATACGACATACTTGTTCATTAATCAGCATAAATCGAAAAGACTCTAAAACGATTTAATATCGACAAGGCTCACCCACTGAATACCCAGATAGTTATTAGATCACTTGATTCCTAAGAAAGATTCATTTCATCCTAAAGAAGATAATAAACAAATATTTGGTTCTAAAGTATCATATCTGAATGTTATAAGTGCATTATTATATCGAGCATAATGTACTAGACTAAATATTGCATTTGCATTTAATTTATTAATAAGATTTAGTTATGCACCCACTAAAAGATATAGGGATGGAATCAAACATATTTTTTGTTATCTTCGGGGAACTACTGATTTGAGATTATTCTTTTCATATGAGCATTCTAAAAATCTTGGTTTAGTTAGATATGTTGATACCGGTTACTTATCTTATCTCCATAAAGCTCGATCGCAAACTGAATATATTTTTACTTATGATGGAACTGCAATTTCATGGCAATCAACTAAACAAACTTTGGTTGCTGCTTCTTCTAACCGTTTTGAAATATTTGTATTGCATGAGACCAATTGAGAGTGTATATGGTTACGATCTGTCATTTATCACATCTAAAGTTCATGCAAGTTATCTCCTATCATAGGTCCTCCTACAATTATATATAAAGTGAGAGGAGGTTATATTAAAGGAGACAAAACCAAACATATTTTTTCAAAGTTCTTCTACACGCATGAACTTCAAGAAAACAAAAAGACAGATGTGAAACAGATCCGTTCCAATGACGATCTTATAGATTTGTTCACAGTAAGATTGCCGACATCAACATTTGAGAAATTAATATATAAAATTGGTATGCAACGGCTTAACAGGTAACCAAATTTATGTATAATCTTCTGCCCTGATCGATGAGAGTATTCATTAGAGAAATTTTTTTGACATATGTATATTATACTCTTTTTTTCTTCGATCAGATTTTGTCCCATTGGGTTTTCTTGATGATATTTTTAACGAGGCAGTAGAAACACATCTAAAATTATTGTTATGATTTATTGTAAAATTATATTCCTTTGCTTTGGTTTTTATTCTATTAGGTTTTTCCTTAAAAAAATTAGTGTTGATTGGTCCAGAGGTCTGAACCGATCAGTTCATTTCCTAGATCGATCGATCTAGAATACTAACCTATTAGTATTGATTGGTTCGCTATCGATCTTTTCGATCCAATAGTCTGTAACTCTATCATTCGAATTTCTTCTCCAATTTTTTCAAATATACAACTTATAACTCTGATTTTCTTATAAAATTCGTATTTTTTTATAAAATTCGTACTATAACATAACTTACAACTATAATTTGGTATTTTCAGGCATCATCTTGCATCTTTATCTGATATTTTTAAGCATGATCTGGCATTGTTAATAATGAATCTTTCAAAGAGATGAAATCAAAATTTATGTATCTTTATAACTTTTGTTACTTAGATCTCATGATCTTGATAATAAAATAGTGATAATGAGAATGAGAGTGAATAAGAAAGAGAAAGACTAATGTATGGAGAAGTAGAAGAAAACATGAGAGGAAGATGGATGAACGAAGTGCGTTATATTAAACTAAGGGTATTTTGGTCAAATTAGTTGTTTTTTGATAGGCACTTATAAGTAGAGACCCTGGCTATTTTTTTTTTAGAGCAGCCCCCTAGTTTTAGATATTTGTTCAAATTTCCCTCGAAAATACCCTTCTGTAACTTACAAGTTACAACGACCGTCTTCTCTTGCATACGAGGCTTTTCTATCGTCGAAGAAGAACAAATCTTTGAAGTATGTAATCGAAGACGACTGAAATCTCACGGAAGTGATTTAAATTCGGCTTACTTATCTTTGTTTTTTGTTAACTTCCCATGTTAGAGGAATCATTGTCCTTGTATACAAGTAGGACTCGTTGCCTATGTGTATTTGTTTCACCGTTTTTATGTCTTTGTTTGAGTCTTAACTTGTTTGTGATGTGGAAGCACTAAAGCAATTAAGCGTTGGGTCGTCATGCAAAATTTAAAATGTTCATAAGCTGTTCGAAGAAAAGACTGGCAGGAACTTGATTTGTCAAGTATGTCGTAGGAAGTATTACGAATAGGGCTTGGATAGTCAGACTTAATGCTTAGTTTCGAAAAACCTTTGGACTTGGTGATGGAATTGTTATTTACACTCTTCTGGTATTTTATAAAGTTATTATCGTTTAATCGAATCTTGCTGAAATCGATTGAAAAAAAAAAAATTACTTGTGCTTCCTTTATTAGAAAATTATGAGCCTGTTATGAGTTGGGGATTGATTTTGGTTTCAGGAGTTTCATTTCATATTGGGTGCTAAAACATGGGCAAGGCTTCGAGAGATAAGAGGGTACATACTCTTTTGAAGTTTACATTCTATGTTCTCTGGGGTTTTCTCGTTTTGAAAGTTTTACTAATAAACTGTTTGGTTTGCAGGATATTTATTATCGAAAAGCAAAAGAAGAAGGTTGGAGGGCTCGTAGTGCCTTTAAGCTCCTTCAGATAGATGAAGAATTCAACATTTTTGAAGGTCTGTTCCATACTAGATACTATCTCCGTCTTCTCTCTCCCTCAACCTTCTAGTTGATTCCTTTCAATTCTAAAATTAGATTAAAATGGACAGAATTTTGATAGATATATATTTTTAAATATCTTTTCTTATGTAATCATCTTCTCTAATCTCAACCTGGTGGAAAGATATTAATTTGAGTTGTAAAATTTTCACCTTCAGTTTGAAAACAATGTGATTTACAGGAGTGAAACGTGTGGTAGATTTATGTGCTGCTCCTGGAAGCTGGAGTCAGGTACCACTCATTGGCACGATTGTCCTATTGGCCTATTCATTTCTTTGAAGTTACTTGATGAGGAAAATTCTTATAAAGAAGAAAATTTTCTACTTCACGGTGTTTGTGTTTGATGTTTTTGTTGTATATGAATTCATTCAACATGGTTTATTAGCTCTTGCTTCTCCGTCTTTCCTTTAATCCTTGTCATAACAGACACTGCATTTCCTTGTTTTCATCTTTTTTGGAAATGACATCGAGAACATCTTGTTTTCTCTTTTTATGTGTAGGTTTTGAGTCGTAAATTATATCTCCCAGCAAAGTTGTCACCTGATTCAAGGTAACTCTCATCTTGTTAAATTTTTTTTTCACGTTGAGAGCAAGTTTCTTTGCAGTTTACTGTGTTGATAGCTTCTTTTCCAATCACAAGATAAAAGAGGTTGAATAAATGCAAATTTTGGAATTCATTGAAAGTAAATATGGTTTATAAGATAACATGTCTTGGTTTTCATATTTTTTCTATCTCGTGTGTGAATTTCCTGGTAAATTTTAAGTTGGAGGCATTAGAAATACTTTTGAATTCTAAGATATTCTCTATTCTTGGTCCTGTCCTGTGTGTTGATATTTTTTTACATTTATCAAGATAGATCCTCTTTGTCATTTTTATCAAGCTCTAGAGTTTTTTTTTTTTTTGGCAATCCACAATTCCTAATCTGATAAACATGTTTAATTGAATATGTTTCATGAAGGCTTTCCAGTAGTATGCAGTTTCATTTATCAGCAGCACTCTTTTTATGTTTTGGTAGCTTGTCATTTTGACATGAATGAAGAATTTAATGCATGTCATAATATTATAAAAATTGCTCAAATATCTGATATTCTTCTAAGTGGATACCGCCTTCTTGTCGAGACATTACTTCATAAAGTACAATTTGCAGGGACGATGATCTTCCTCTCATTGTGGCAATTGATTTGCAACCCATGGCCCCAATTGAAGGTGTTATTCAAGTGCAGGGTGATATAACTAATGCCCGAACAGCTGAAGTGGTAAGGATTGTTTCTGTTTAACACTTCTTTATTATGATACATCTCTCATTTGAAAGTATGAAAGCATTTCGGCCTGATGTTTGTTCAAAATGTTATTAGCAACTTGAGTTATTATCATGCTGTTTCTTTTTACAGGTCATTAGACATTTTGACGGCTGCAAGGCTGACTTGGTTGTGTGTGATGGTGCTCCTGATGGTAAAACTGTGTTATGTTATAGCTTCCTTTTTTCTGGTTCACCCATTACTACTTTCAGAACCACTATACATGTTCTTATGTGTCCATGTTTTGCAGTAACTGGCCTTCATGACATGGATGAATTTGTCCAGTCCCAACTCATACTAGCCGTAAGTGTAATAGGATTTTCATAAATGAACTTGTGTTTTTCTAGGAAACTCATTATGGTGAGCAATTTTAAATGATGTTACCCTTTCAGGAAGGAATATGGAATCACATGCACACACCTGTTACTGCTTCTTATTATTTAGTTTCCCATGCAATATCATCTTCATCCATTGTGAAGTGTGAAACTCTAACGTAGTTCTCATATATCTTCACAACATTAACACTTTATTTTATTTATCAAGTATGTTTACTTTTATTGGTCATTTACTCAGCCATGTTAATATTCTTAATGACATTAACGAGTTATATCTAAATAAAGGTAGCATTTAAAGAGCAAATTGTAACCAAATAGCATTAGCATATCAAGTTGTTGTTGTTTCATCATGTGGGATGAAAATGTCACTGAAATCTTTTAGAGGTTATCATTCCTTGTACCATTCATGTCTTCCACCCAGATTGTCCCTTGCCGCATATCAAGGCATTCTTTTTTTTTTTTTTTTTTTTTTTCAGGGTGCTATTGTTTTCCAAGTTATATATATATATTTTCAAGAATTGTTCCTTTNCATTTTTTTTTTTTTTTTTTTTTTTTTTTTTTTTTTTCAGGGTGCTATTGTTTTCCAAGTTATATATATATATTTTCAAGAATTGTTCCTTTTGATTGATATCATCTGTCCACCCTTTCTTCCAGGGTTTAACAATTGTTACCCATGTACTTAAAGAAGGTGGAAAATTTATTGCAAAGATATTTCGTGGAAAAGATACGAGTCTCCTATATTGTCAGGTAAATTAGGTACCTGATGAACCTTTGAATCTTATGATTTAAACTCAGGACATTTGATATGCTGTCAACATTATTCAGGCAAAGTTTGTTTGCAATACTTCAATGCTCCAACTAGTCCTCATTTTCGTGTATTTTCCCAGCAATTTAAGGTCTCTAGGACCAACATTGTTTTGACTTATTGTTCTCTAAAACTATTTACAAGAACCATGAACCTGGCAAGCCCTAGCCAAGGTGTTCAAGTTGCTGAAATTTTACATGCAATGACAAGTAAGCTCTATGACATTAAGTTAACTAGTTAACTAGAGATATGAAGTCAAGTTAATAACTGCATGATGTTAACTATTTATTGGCCACTCTGTTCAAGTACAGCTGTGAAAAAGTATATTACCTTGTATGAATCTCAAGCTGATTTCACTATAAGCTAACCAAACATGTCCTATTTACATAAGTTTTCAATCAATAGAAACCCACAAGTTTGTTGGTCAAAAAGTAGCCCTTTAAAACTCGGTAAATAAACTAATATTGGTAGTACATTAGTTATGTCTAACTTTATGCACATACCAAGAATTATTGCAATATTTTTCTTTTTACCTTTTTATTGTTTTATTGTGTTAACTAATAAGAACATCTATTTGTGCTTTTGGCTAATAATTTTTTAGATGTAATGTAAAGATATGGGTATATATTTTTAGCAGTAGCTTTTTTTTTCCTTTTGCCTTGTTGAAAATATCACAATGACATCAATGCACTTGGTAATATGGTTTTTTGTTGCAGTTGAAATTATTTTTTCCTGTAGTGACCTTTGCAAAACCAAAAAGCAGTCGCAATTCTAGCATAGGTAATCCTACCTGAACATAGTGATTTTTTGTCAATTTTTAATATAGTAAACAATAGGGAGAAAATATTTGACCCCAGTTTGTTGTACTCAAAGCTAAGACCTGTATTGTTTGTTATACAGAGGCATTTGCAGTCTGTGAGAATTATTCCCCTCCTGAAGGATTTAATCCAAAAGACTTGCACCGTCTTTTGGAGAAGGTTGGAAGTCCCTGGGGAGGAAATGATCAAGGTTAGTGTATATGCAACATTGATTTATGTTCAGGTTCTGAAGTATATTGTATTAGCTCTTAATTACCATAGGTTACACATATAGTAGATTATATATGATAATTGAGTCCTCTTGGCTTCAGATTACAACTGTTTTGGAATTAAGTTACTGTTTTAGAGTATTGGTTTTTATTTAATCGATAATCGGGAATTAATTCGGGACAAGGGCATTCAAGAAATTTCTCATTTATCAAAATGAAAATAAGCATACCAAACTGGCTTCAGGTCTAAGTATCTGTGAGAATAAGACCTCTATATAGTTTTTCTTGACTAAAAGAAAAACAAGTTAAGAATTATGTAACTTTATCTTTGTTAAATATTAAAGTGTACCAAGGGAATATATTGATGTTCTAAAAATTACATGTGGCAAAATCATGGACTTTGGGGGTGTTAAGTTTTGGATTCCTAGCGGGTGTGTCACCATATTTCCGGTGGTTGGCTAATTTTATAATTTCTTTCATTTCAGACAATTAGCAGGTTCAATTTGTAAAAGAATGCATTTATTAATCCTTGCATAGATTTAGAGAAATTGTTTTTTTCTAGATGCAAACTTTGTATTAATGAGAAAGTACCCCACTGTTTTGATTATGGATAGTTCAGTTTTGTCCGAACACTATTTTCTGGATTTTTCTTGCTTCATTTGTGGCAGTGACGTTTTATTCTTGTGCTTTTCACGTGGCAGATTGCAGTAGTGGGTGGTTGGAAGGACCAAATAAGGTGTATATTCCATTTTTAGCCTGCGGGGACCTTAGTGGCTATGACTCTGACCGTTCATATCCGCTGCCTAAAGTAGCCGAGGGCACCTACCAGAGCTTGGATCCTGTACAACCCCCAATTGCTCCTCCTTATAAGAGAGCTCTTGAAATGAAGAAAGCTTCCAGTCAAGGTATCCGAGAGCTTGAGAAGCTTTCCTTGGATTCTTGATTATGCCTTTTACTGTTGCTTTTTCATAAATGGGCCAGTAAAATTTTGTAACAGTTAGACTTGTGATAATCTAATTATAATGCATGTACCCGAACTTTATGCTGGATTATATCTATTTTTGTTGGAGGGGAAAGAAAAAGTATTCCTTTTCACAGTTCTCTCTGTCTGCCAAATTGTCAGCAGAGCAGCTCAGCATGGTCTATAAATTTCATCTATATCTATGAGATTAACTTGAGAGGATCTACCGTCTAAACAATGCTATTGTTTCATGATTCATTTGTGCTTTTGAAGCCATCCCTGTAGCAGTCCAACCATTTAGAACTAGAGCTACAAGATGTTGCCTGAAACGTGGATCGTGTAACTTGTGATCGGTTTAGGAATGTAGATGTGTTTTTAAGCAATTTTTTTAACATTGGAGGTAAATGATTGAAATTAAGGAGATATCAAGTGGGATATTCCCCGATTTTCGTTTATGGTCCTCGTAGTGACAGTTCCTTCGAATATTAGATGGTTAGGTTCGACAATTGGCTGCCCCATCCTTTTAATGTCCGTGTCTCTGAGTTGTGTGCTGGTGAAAATATGATACATTCATGAAAGTTTTACGATATGGTTTTACTTTTATCTTTTCTTTTGTTCCTTGTATATTTTGGTCATCATTAAGGATTCAAGACACTATCCACCATAGCATCAAATATGTTTCGTAAATGCAATCAAATGTTGAAAATAATCACCTTCTCATCGGTCATCACTTGGTACAAGCATGAATAGAGTTGTATAACGTTTTATCATAAAATTAATTAAAATTTGTTCTATAAATGCATGGCTATCGTACATCTTACAGATGAAACTTGTAGCAACCAGTGAACCTTTGCTTCCTTTCCTTTCTTAAAGAGCATGCAAAATTTTGGCAAGAATTTGTAGAAACCTATTTGATTTCTGCAACAAGAATCAGATTTTAGCAACTCTGACTGTAGCCTCAGCTTGGTGAAGTTCAATTAGATTCCTTGATTATGACGGAGATCTGCTTGAATTGGACGGAGAGAAACCTTGTTAACTGTGGCTTAGTTTCTGAGGGGTCTTGATCACTGGTAGCTGCCATGTGAACTTGCTGCGTGCATCTAACAGAAACGTCTTAAATAATAAATCTCTTTGTTGGTTTCCTTTACATATGTACTTCCCCATCACTGGAAAAGTTCTAGCAAGAACTGGCAGAAACGGAGTTTGATCTTGACATAGAGGAAGAAGTATTCAAGAACTCGATGCAATCTTCTATGGCTTCAGCTCGATGGGAGTCAATTGAGTCTGCTAATGATCGTGACCTTTGCAACGTAGATGAAGAAACCTTACGTGAAGACCTCTTTCTTGTGGACACAAAACGTAGAGCTCTGGCTACATTAGTACTGAGACGCCTCAGTAAACTTGCTGGTGAAAATCTAGAGTTCCTGGGTACCCTGAAACTGAAAATTCCAACAATTACCCTCTTCCTGTTTCCGGCTGCTCTTGTACTTACTCCAGGTTTGAGAAAGATTGTTGGCTTATCATTCACATCAGGACTGAAACTCACTCTCTTACTTGCTCTACTTGACATTTTTAAGCGTGTGAGAGAGTTCCAAGAGAAGAAGAAAAAATGGGTCGTAATTATTGTTTTGCAAGAGAAGAAGAGAAGAGAACAAAGGCAGTAGGTAAGCTTGAAGAGAGTATTTATTGAAGGTTTAATGTAGAGAAAAGGAAAAGGTTTCACAGGGCACTGAAGAAAGAGATAAAAAGAGAGGAAGAGGATTGGGTTTCTTGTTGAGATGATGAATAGCTATACCGTGTTTGTGGGAACATTTATAATTTATGCGCTTGTTCAATTCAAAGAAGTCGACTTTACACTATCAAGTCATTTGCTCCTACATATATAGCGTTCCTATACGTGCATGACCCATGCACATGGGCTATCTGTAAGGCTACAATTTACGAAACCATATAATGATCTGGGTTCACTCATCACATGGGAGTTTCTTTTGATCAAATTCAAGATACTTTTTATTATACGGCCATAATTGTATTTTTGTATGATTAACAGTCGTGTAAACTCTACTTAATTATTATGAGAAGTCAGAAGTGAGAGGAAATTCAACATAGAGATACTATTCGGAGTCAGTGGGATCTGGAGTTGTCTTGAAGAATACAGGAGCTAAAGCTGGCCTGGCCTCTTGCACCGGCTTTGTGAGACTGGTGGTAATTAACCTAGGAAAATTGAGGTTGGTCAAAAAAAACAGGGGTGGTGGAGCCGTTAATAAAGAAGAGAATGACTGACTGATGTAATCGGGTAAAAAAAATATAAAAAGAATATTATAGGAGGGAACACACAGACAATTACTTGATACTCTTTTTATGAGCGGTGCTTTTGAGGTGCGTCTGGGGCCTACTCTTAGCTTTTGTTGGCCATTTCTTGATACTCTTCTGGAATTAGAACCGGGAGATGGTCCATTTCTTGAGTGGTACATTAGAGAGAGACAGAGAGGGAATCTATTTGAATATGGACTATGAAGGCTTGGCGTGAATATTAGGGAACTTGTATTATCTTTTTTTTTTTTCTTTTCATTACCACTTTGACAGAAGAAAATTCCCGTTATAATATGCGTTTGTTAGGATGTGTTTTTTGACTGGGAGCTAAAAGGCCCCAGTTTTGTTTCTCTTTCTCTCTTGTTGTGGATTCATAGTCAAGCTAGATGCCAATGCTCGATTGCCAATTTCATGTTAAAGCTTCTGAATGCTGTGTACAATGCCAGAAAAAGCAGAAACATTGGGACCATACTAGTGTTGCCTCCTTAGAGCCTTCATCCACTCAATGCACAATATATATTATAATACCAACTCAGCTCTGTCTGCATACCAAATGTATTAATCTTTATCTTTTCTTTATTCTATCTCTTTGACTCTGTTAGAGAACCTAAAGTTTAATCTGATATCTGTTCATATGTAATTTTCATTTATAATTAAGAGATGATCACAAATTTCTGACCTCGTGTTTCGTGATTTAAACAACAGGGAAATGGTATGCTTTTGGTTTCTTTTTCTTAACTTTGTGTTGGTGTAAGAAAATGACAGCAGAACATAAGAGAGCAACGTTTGTGGCTACAATTAGGTCCATTTAATTTTTACAAAATAATCTTGAGTCGTATCTTAATTTTCAGCGAGGAAAAAACCTTTCCACTGCATTAATTTGAAGACAATTATGGGTATGTTTTAGTCATCGAATCCCATTCAATTCATAATGTTTGAAACTCTTATTTCCAAATTATAATCCTTGCATTCACTGCATTCAGCAGTGCCGTCGTTGGACCACAATTCTGATTATATACTTGTATCGTATGGACTAGACTATTGAACCCAATTAACTAGACTGTCTAGACACACTGTCTTGGCTTCTGCATGACGTTGCTTTCATTCATAAATTTGCTGCTCCTCCAACTCCATATTTCAATTCCAGTACCAGTACCAGTACTGCTTCCTTACTCCGTGGAAATCAAAATTGGGTTGTCACTTACCAGAACCCTCAGTTTGGACCCAAATTAAGCAAATAGTGTGGGTTGGACTACCTTCAGGAGTCTGGTCAAACTGCTAATTAGAGCTGTTATTGACCCAATAGCGATCAAGGCTGCGGGAGAATACTTTGACCTTTTTGTCTTAAATTTAGAGGTGCATTGGGCCTACATGCCGGCCCAAATAATAAGAGGCCTCACACGGTCTATCGACTGTAGGGCAGGCTGTGTCAGGTTGAGAGCATAGCATGTATCAAGGCTCAGCCACCTCTACCCAGGCACGGGCCTGCATGAGTGCCTTGCCGGGCCACTACCAGCTCTACTCGATGCACATGCCCCCAAGCGGGCCAAGCCTTTGTGAGCGACTTTCGAATTTCCATTATAGATTTGTGCTATTTTATCCTCCATTATTAAACTAAACCTAACTTCTAATTTTATTCTACTTAAAATTTAAAAAAAATTATTTTCTAATAACATCATATTTAATTTCAATATTATCTTTCACTTATTTAATATTATTTTTTATTTGAACCTCTCATTGATACATAACTCTTTCTTTTTATCATTTTTCTTAATTCAATCATTTTTTCTTTTTTAATTTTTTGATCTTTTATTGAAGTCATGTAATTATTCTCTCTAATTATTAATTGATTCAAAATTGGTGTAGAAATTTTATGATTTGTATTTGTCAATCTAAGACTAATGAAAAGCTATATAAAAATTTCATCATATGTATTCTAATTTCATATTCTTGGAAATCAAAGCCATAGAAATTGTAACTTAGTGAGTAGAAAAGGGGTTTGTTCCTTTACTCGAGAGGGAGAATGCAACACATCCATATGCGAAATGCAATAATAGTGAAGATGGGTACCTAATCTAGTATTTTGATTTTAGCTTTTTTTAATTGAAGATGAATTATCTAGGCTATATGTGGGTGTGAACAAATTTTATAAAATTTAAAACAAAATAAAATGCAAGTGGTTAATTTACATATAAATATTGCTTTTTTAAGTAATTTTAATTAAGAATAAATTCATAACTAAGAAAAATATAAAATTTGTGTTGTTTAGTTAAAAGTGGTGGGTAAAATAGTACCATTCTTCATTGTATTGTTGTTAGGTTAAGTTATTTTCAACTTAAGAATAATTGTTTTTATACCTTTTAATTTTTATATGTTGTTAGCGTTAAAAGGTGAGGTTTTGTGGACAAAATAGAAAGTAATATTCAGACCTTTAATTGAATTTATTATCATTATTATTATTATTACCAACCTAACCTAAAACAAAAAATGAGATATGGGAACAAAATAACTTAAATATCTAAAGTATAAATACTTTCTACATCCATCTTAACACAAATCTTAACCTATTTTCTTATGATAGTTATATATTTTTTAGATAACATATAATATTTAGTATGAACATCTATGTTAAATTAACGACTTTCAATGTTTTCAATAGGTAAAACCAAATAATTTTAATACTTATTATAAGACCTTTAAATAAATAAATTAAAATCAAATGTATCATTCATATTTTTATTTCAGACTCATTTAGATTTTTATTGAAAGTCAAAGAGAAAGCCGAGCTTCGAAAGTTCTATGATAAAAATTTTCAGAGAGAAAGATGAGAATGGGTGCAGAATTTTAAACATTGAATTAAGATTATTGTTTGACAAACTAAAGAATCTGGTTTTTCAGGAGGGATATTCTTATACTGAAACCAAGTTGCCATTCTTTATTATAAGGCTTATTATGAGCAAAAGAAATCTGGGTTTCCATGAATCATCACTGCTGAACACATTTTCAATTGCTTTAACTTTGCACGAGGACAATATGGCTTCGGAATATAATAAAAGAATAAGACTGTAATCTGTTGTTTTTTAACAATATCTTCACGGGAAACCAATAGAATAGGATAGAATAGAATATGGAGCTAAAAGAAATGAAGAAAACTTGATGACCTCAAACTGATCAAGTTCCTTTCCTTACCGTACAATATTAATGAAGTATGTGAGATTTTAATAATCCAAATTAAGCACGACACGTTGTGTTTGAGTACGTTAATGATTTGTCAAGTACATATATAATCTATCATGCTAGGGTTGGACAGACAGAACGAGTTATTAGAGTATGGCACAAGAAAATATAATCAACGAATAAACGGAAAAGACATTCGGTCGAATATTCTATGGTTCTCTGCCTTTTTAACTCGCAACTTGAGCAATCCAACAAGCTAAACTATCTATCACTCTATCATTAAGCATGTCATCAACGGTGATGGTGATGCTGATACTAAAACTTTTAAGGAACCAAAGTTTTGTTCTTTAAATTATTTTAATTTGTTTTGTTTTGAGGCAAGTAAAAAAAAACGAGGACTAGCATTCCAAACTAAAAACTTGAGAGAGCAATCAATTCTACTTGGAGTAACATTACTTCAGCAACCCACAAGAAAACAGAGGGTTCGTTATCTGGAAAATACAATCTTGTGGCGATTAAGAGATGCCGCAGTTGGACCCCCACCTGGCAAACAATTCTGACCTTGCATGCGAGGAAGGGTCAGAGAAAGGAAGAAACACAAATGGCGTTATCTGTTCTGTTGCAAAATACTTGGAATTATAAGTAGATAAACGGTTTTGTCAAAAGCATCTTTATTCATGTGCTTAATTTCATCTTTTACTTCCATTGTTGGTTTGCTAAATGGTATCCACTATCTCTTCAGTTACTATCAGATTTTTAATTAAATATGTTTAAATAATTCTTAAAAAAAGATAGAATAGAACAATGAGGTTTGACCTTGGATTTAGCTTTGTTTTGTCATTCTATTATTGTTACTATTAGATTTGTTTATTATCTCAATAGATGGGGAAGGGGAAAATTTTATTAAAGAAAATTTAGATAAAGTTAGAGAAAAGTAAGAACTAAAATTGATTAAGAAATAAAAAGAAGAAAGAATGAAGTAATAATAAAATTAACAATATCATTAACAAAATAGGTTATAAATAATTAAAAATCACTAAAAAAAATATTAATACGTTCTAATTTGTTTATTTATAAGAAGAAACAGAGTGACCCCCGCGTACAAGTAAAGAAAGGGGCACCAATGGCATATGCTGAAGCAGCGCGGCTTTGATACCTTTCTGCCTTCCGCCCTGCATAGAATATTCCCTTTCCATGTTCTCTTGAAGCTCATCAGATTCCTTCAAATCTTCGAACTCTTATTAATCAATCAAACGAACCATTTTACTCCTCCACTCCTTCTATTATATTTATACTAATCCCAACAAGCATCATGACTTCCTCTTCTCTGGCTATAAATCCCACTCTCTCTCCTCCTTTTCTCTGCTCAAGGACATCTCATTCTTCTTCAAGTTATTCTTTTTCAGCTCAAGTTCCTTGCTTCTCTTCTTCCAGAACAAAGCCCATTTCTCTAACTTGCAAAAGAATTGATTTTTTAAAAGTAAATGCCCAGAGAAGTGTGAGAAGGAAACAACCTCTCATCGTTGAAGCTAATAGTAACATGACTATTACAGAGGTGAGAGAAGAAGGAGAGGAAGAGAGTCCTCCTTTGATTGACTCGGAGAACAATGCAAGGCCTCGCCGTATTGCTCTCTTTGTTGAGCCTTCTCCATTTGCGTGAGTATTCTTGTTCCTTATTTTAGTTTTTGTTACTTTGAATTGCTTCAATTTTGTTAATTTAAGTTGGAATTTAATTCTGGGTTACTTTGCTTTTGTGGTTTTGTTGTGTTTGTTGATTGACTTTGATTATATATGGATTTAACTTTCAAACATTGTTAGCTGTGTGTTCTGTTTTTCTGGTTTTTGGTTTAGTTAATTGTTAGTTATTTCATTGGCAATGATATTCATCAATAACTAGGGGTAACTTTAGCTCTCTTTAAGATATTTTTGTGCTCTGCTGGCTGTTAATTAGTTGAAGTTTGTTTTTGCTGGGTGGTCCATACGATGTTCGATGACTATAATTTATTAAGTTTATCATGCTGTAACTTCGATTTTATGTGTAGTGATTATAAGAATTTTGGTTTAATTGCATTGTGGCTGGTTTATCATAGCGGAGTTTTGGTGACCAACTGACAATGTGGTTATTTATAACTTGGTCATTAGTTAATATTTTGTATTAATGTTTGTGCGAAATTCTGGTATATTTGGTCGAATTACATTTAATAGTGTTGAGTGTAATGATTAAGATGGGTTCAATGTATCAATGGTCTTCTACCTTTTCTAGTTTGTACTGAAACTGAGTGGCTTTTGCCCTGGGGCAATGTTGGACTCATCTTATTTTGCAATTGCTCAGACTGATACAAGTAGTTACTTCTGAATTAATAAATAAAATAGTTACCTATATAGACCATACATTCTGGTTAGTAAGGTGTGTCTTGGATGCAATAATTTGCTCAAAACCACTCATAATATTCTTTACTTTATGTGTTTCTCTTGAAATTCGTTGAAAATATATGTAACTGCTATAGATGACAGTCCACTAGCCAGATTAACAGTAATTGATGCCTATTGTAGCTGAGATTAACTATGATTCTTACTTCTAGGACAACTGCTCATTCCATGTTCTTTCCGTAAGCCATTCTGCATCAGAGTTTGAGACGTTCCCACATAAATATAGAGTTGCAGAGATGCTACACATAGTATAAGTCTATGAATTGGAACCAATGAGGTCAGGAAAGGGATATAGATCCTTTAAGAGATACACAATCTTTAGTTTGAGAAAAATGCTTTATGTATCAGTCCATCATCCTTGTCTGAGGAACTATGTGTTATTTATTCATATTTCTTCAACTTATAATGGACGAGAATAAGAGTTCAATTTAATCTAAGGTGTCCTAAGCATGGTTTATCTTTTGAAATTGTGTAGAAACAAATGCCAATCATTTCAAATAACCTCAAAAGTCAGAAAATTCTGCAATATGGTTTAAGTGGAAAGAGATTTAAAGTTTGGTGCATAACTAAACCAGTCGTTGTACTTCTTCATTTATGTTACAATTGAATTTTATATCAATAATTGTTTGAGAAATTTATTGTGAGCTATGTGAAGATGGGTTCTATTTCTATATTTTGTCTATCCAGCTAATTAAACTTCAAATTTGACACTTCCTGAAAGCTATCTGATTCATCTGCACTTTTCAGATATGTTTCAGGGTATAAGAACCGTTTCCAGAATTTTATAAGATATTTACGTGAAATGGGGGATGAGGTAAATATTTTTCTTTTGTCATTGATTATCTTAGCTATGGCTTTAAAACAAATTGATAACCATAACCTTTGAGGAATAATGATTACAGAGCTCAATGTGGCTTGAGCTCATTATTCCACAATCAATTCCATTTCAAGCTGGTTGCTTGTTGTTGGTTGTTCAAACCTTATGTCAAGATTTCATATAGTTTGAAGGAATTTCATCTCATTATAAGCTGACTTAGTGACTTATTCATTGCATTGTGTAGGTAATGGTTGTGACAACACATGAAGGAGTGCCCCAGGAGTTTTATGGAGCAAAATTAATTGGATCACGGAGGTTGCTATGCTAATTTTAAATAATATGTTGCTTTTTCTCATCATTTATTATTTTTCTTCTCTATGCTTTCCTCATTTAGAACATTGTTTTTGTGTATCATCAAATGAAACGAATGATTTGGAATCAGTGATGAATTGAGAATGCTGACCCAAAGACAAATGTAATATTTTTCATCAATTTAAAATAGGAAAGTAAGCTGTTTCTCTAACGCTGCATTAACCACTTGGAACACCAGTCTCATAGGTGTCAGTAAACAGGAAAAACAAAGTACTAGACAAAACTTGGAAAAACATTAGATTAATAGAAGATGTTGAGTGCTTTCTAGATGAGAATATAGTTTATTTGGAGTTAAAACACTCTTGCATAACATCAATTATGATATTTCTTAACTACTATCTGGTTACTTTTATTTTGTTTTATTTATTTTCTGTAACATCAATTATGATATTTCTGTTTGGTCTATGGTCCAGCCTCAGCCGTTATTTGAAAATGCTTTCTTTTGATTCTCATATATTTTTCTCCTCTTTGCAGCTTCCCCTGCCCATGGTATCAGAAAGTGCCTCTTTCCTTAGCACTCAGTCCCAGAATAATTTCGGAGGTGGCACGGTTTAAACCCGACATAATACATGCATCTTCACCTGGGATCATGGTAAGTTTGTAATGGTGGATGACTTTCATTGCTGGTAGATCCCTATGATACCTCCTTAAGAATGAGAGAAAAGTGAACAAGCATTGCATGACATATGACTAACAGTTGCTAGCTATTTGCAGGTTTTTGGTGCGCTTATTATTGCCAAACTATTGTGTGTACCAATAGTGATGTCATATCACACACATGTTCCAGTGTGAGTTTTTAATTCTCTTCTAAATGTCCCATCAATAATCAACTTATACAATTAAATTAGTGACAATTTACAAATTTTTCTGATATTATACACCTGATTTCTTTGATATGTTTGAAGTATTGTATAGCAGTAGGATTGAGCCTTGTTCTTGTTCTTTTAATCTGCAGATACATCCCAAGATACACATTTAGTTGGTTGGTGAAACCTATGTGGTTGGTCATAAGTAAGCTATTCATTCTATCTTTCCTCTTACACTAATCTTTTAGATATGAGAGCACTGTTTTTAACATTTTGGTCTTCCTTTTCAGAATTTCTTCATAGAGCGGCTGATCTAACACTGGTTCCATCGGTTGCCATCGGAAGGGATCTCGAAGCAGCTAGGGTGACAGCAGGTGAAAATAAGCATCCTGTATCATAGTCAAATACTGCCTTTATGATTTACCTTAGTCATCACAAATGAAAACTAAAATTCTGCATTAAATTCATTTGCTGAATCTTTTATTTTATTATTTTAGTTATTTATTTATGTTTTTGCAGTTCGTCCCTTAATGTTCTGCATATGTTGCCTAGACAGTTCAAATATTTTTTATGCTGCAGTATTCAAACTAACTTGTTATTTTGCTATCTTTTTTCAGCTAACAAGATTCGCCTTTGGAATAAGGGTGTTGATTCTGAAAGCTTCCACCCACGTTACCGCTGTTCTGAAATGCGATTGAGACTAAGGTATGTCCTCATATAATCTTTAACATCTGTGTTTTTTTTCCTCTGTGAATGAATTTCTCTTATTATCATATGTTATTGGGTTAAACAGTAATGGTGAACCAGAGAAACCATTGATAGTCCATGTAGGACGACTCGGAGTCGAGAAGAGCTTGGATTTTCTCAAAAGGTAGCACTCACTAGTTGTGCAAGCTTATATTTTGGCTGATGTTTCTCTCCAAGTTCTTCTTTTTCTTTATTATTAGTTAAAATAATTATACAATTGTTGAGTTTTTTGACCCATAACCTAAACTAGTGGGGCTGACTTCAGTAAGCTCTAACTCAGTTTGAGTTGATTCCCGCATCAGAGTATTTGTAAGTTTTCAGTCGGGGAATCTTTTTGTTTCAACAAAGTTTTTTTCTCTGTTTTTATGCGTTACATATTCATTTCACATCCCTGTCTTAATCTTGATTTGTGAGTGATTGTATCATCTCCTTGTAATGGATGTATTTTCTTTGCTTAACAACTTGAATTGTTATTCTGCTCATCATTTTATGTAAATCCAGTTTGTAAATATTTTATATTTGTCAACCTGACGGTTGGAGCACATGATGTATGTAACAGGGTCATGGATAGACTTCCAGAAGCTCGAATTGCTTTTATTGGAGATGGCCCATACAGGTAATCTATTACAACATGCATGACCCACTTATTTTCTTAAGATTTCTCATAGCTCTAAGCAATATTGGCATCTATCTGATAATAGATCTGACTGTGCACACTGTTAACCTGAGAATGTTGCATGCTTTAACTTGACCTTGCTAATTTGTCATTTCAGAAACTGAGTTCATCTAACCAAAAGAGTTGTGAAAATTTAAAACTTTATTTATCTAACCAGATAAGAGATATTACCCGAAACTAGATGTTTCCTTTTGTCATGTTCTTATATGATAATGCAAGATGATGAAATCCATGTATCCTGAAATTAAAAATCTGTCAAAACCTGTGCACTTTAATTTACAAAACATGGCTGGCTTCTTCCTCACAGGGAGGAGCTGGAAAAGATGTTTTCTGGCATGCCTGCCGTGTTTACTGGGATGTTACTAGGTGAAGAGCTATCTCAGGCATATGCCAGCGGGGATGTTTTTGTGATGCCTTCAGAGTCTGAGACGCTTGGACTTGTTGTTTTGGAGGCCATGTCATCAGGGATTCCTGTAGTGGGAGTTCGTGCTGGGGGAATCCCTGATATAATTCCTGCAGATCAGGAGGGCAAAACAGGGTATCTATTTAATCCAGGTGATCTTGATGACTGCTTAAGTAAATTGGAGCCTCTGTTACACAACAAAGAATTGCGAGAAACTATGGGGAAAGCTGCACGTCAGGAAATGGAGCAGTATGACTGGAAGGCAGCCACTAGAAAGATACGCAATGAACAATATAATGCTGCAATTTGGTTCTGGCGCAAGAAGAGAGCACAGCTGCTGAGACCTGTACAGTGGTTGGCAAAACGTCTCTTCCCATCTACAGAAGTTAACTACAGTTGACACAAACAGTAAAAGGTTTGTTCAGCAAGAATTTATTAGAAAAGAAAAGAGGAGCACAATTCTCATGCTCCATGCGCGTGCTAAAAGAAAGCAAGCCCTTCCGGGAGTTGTTTGAGTGATTGATTGGCTGTGAATGTGGTATATTCATTTGTTAGTTATATGTTAGGCTGTGAAGTATGGCCGGTAGTGCTACGCCCAATAAACATTTGTATTGGTTTGAATTTCAGTTTGTGTAATGAACGTAGGCGGTTAGGTGTCTATAGCATTTCTTCATCTGGGATAGTGTTGCATACTTGATATAGGATACAAGCCCCTTGCTCTATATTATGCTGTGCCTGTACGCAGTAAAAATTCATTCTATCATGTAATCTGATAGAGATTGGGAGGCTTTCACCGATTTCTTTAGTCTTGGTTGTTTACACGAGCGAGAAAATGAATGTGTCATGATCATCCCCTTGCCAGTATGTTGATACCAAACTAACAGGCTAAAATCTTCGTAGACAATCCAAACTTACGAACAACTGAAGCCTTGCCTTGCCTTCTCTAGTTGCACTAACTCGCGTTAACGACATCCATCAACGGTCTCTTCAGAGGCACGAACCTAATATAAGTTGTGAATCACCTATAGCCGAACTTACACGACTTTGAGGCACGAACCATGCATCCCATAAAGCCACTCGCATGAAGGAATGAGAAAAAGATAAAAGACAAGTACTCGTTACCTAGGTTCAATAAATACAAATTTGCTTACCACATGGTGACATAAAAGTATAAAAAATGATCAATTATAACAATCTATAGTTATCTTTAACTATCGATTCAAGGATCAAGTGCCATTGCCTCCAAACTCATCGATTCAGTTCAGTTTTAATGAAATTTGACCGCGAGGAGAGAAGAGACCCTTTGGAATAATAATATTAAGAAACTTAATTTAAATTAAAATCACATCATAGAAAATAAATTACACGCAAGGGAAAGGCTTTGAATTCGTAGTTGTTTTAAGAAAATCCTATTATGACACGTACTGCATGAACTCCAAATCATTCTCAAGACCCATCATGGTCTCCGGTGCCAACACAACCTCAAGATCAACGCTCCCATTTCCTTCTCTCCCGGGAAAAGCTGAGATCTTCCCATCAAACTTATTGGCCCTACCACTCCTGACAGCCAAAGGTCGGCCCCACCCAAAATCATTATCATACATGGGGAATCTCGGTGAGCTACCCATCGTCATTGATGCACCGTCCGGGTTTCCTAAGGGGAACAGCCTCGGCTCCTTCTCCCAATCCGCTACGCCTCGCCGCACCGTACCATCCTCGTGGGCAATCACGTTCTTGTGTAGCATATCGGCTCCCCAGGACAAGTCATGAGACAAGAGCTCCCCAGCTGCAGCTACCGTTGGGATGCTCTGTATCGCGTTGCCGAAGTAGTGCGAGTCCATCCGCGGTTCCAGCCGGTGACGACAGTTCACCGCCATACGAAAAGTTGTCCTTTTACCTGGCGCCAGCTTCCTCGCACGTGTCACCGACCTCCACAGCTGCGCGCATAATGACTGGAACGATGAAATTTCCGCTGTGCGGTTGGAATTGTTTATAAACAGGCTCTCCAGAGCGGACGTTATATCTCCGTTAACGGTTTTCCAACTGTCGTTACTTTGCTTTCCCAGAATCTCCGAATTTGTCCATTTACTTCTCAGAATTCTGTTATTCGCTCTTAATTTCATCTTCAAAATAGCTTCTCTGCTAAAATGAAAGATTCTCTCACGCAGCGCCTCGTCGCCGGCGAACGTAACTTTGGGGCCGCCTTCCGGGAATCTAAGGACAGCCGGCGAGTTAAACACGGTGTCACGAGAAAAGTCAGGAGATTTCGAGATTTTCTTGACTCCTTTAGAGATTTCAGCAAATGTATTGAAGAAGTGCCAAAACGACGTGCCGTCTGTAACCGCATGATTAACGGTGCAGCCGATGAAAACACCGTCTGCCAGCTCCGTTACTTGAACAGCAGCTAACGGCTTGGAGTGACCGGCGTAACTGATTGTTTTATCAAAAGTAAAGAACTCTTTGAAACAATCAGGGACGTCGACCGGGGACAGAAGACTATGAATGGTCAAAAAACTGGCTTTGGCTTGAATGAAATCGATTCCCGCGTCGTTACAGACAATTTTGACGTAACCATCAGAGTCAGTAATGAGGCGACCAGCGAGGGCGGGAAAGTGGGAGAGAGCGGCCGAGAGAGATTGTTTGAGCAATGAGATGAGGTCGGTGATGGAATAAGGAGGATTAGTCAGAAGAACACCCTTTTGTATGTACTGGCAAGAGAGCATAGGAAGGTCAGAAACTGAAAGCTTTAAAGCTTTGATCCTTGATTTTTGATCTGGGTGTATCGTGCATTTGGAGATAATAGAAGTCGAAGAAGAAGGCATTGTTGGTTATGTGTAAATGTTTTGTAGGAGAAGAAGAGAATGAGAGACTTTGTGTGGGAGTTTGTGGAAGTGGTCTAGGGTTTATATAGGAGAAGAGATTGAGGTTGGATTCATGAACTTAACCGGTGGTAGTTGTTGTAGGTTAATAGTATTGTTTCGTCATATCCACAGTTTATTAATGCTTATTCTATTTTAAATTTTTATATTTTAATTAACGGAGGATGTATGAAAGAAGTGACTGTTCTGACTGTGGAAGAGTAAGAAGACACTGTTAGTTGTTGAAGGAGTGACACGTGGGAAAAAGTTAATATCGGAGTTTGTACTGTAATAAAAAAAAAAACTCTAGCTTCTACTGTGGAACTCGGCAGTGTTTGAGTTCGTACACATGAATCATGGAAAGATCTTTAGCAAATCCATGATGTTTTTGCGCAAGGATCACAACCCTTGTTGTTTCCTCCTTGTTTTCGTCATGTATCGCATTTGTCAGTGCCAAGATAAGATCTTACGTTGCCCTTCAGATCCAATTTTATCCTTTCATTGCCATATTTCTGACACTTGTATAATCTTAAATTCGATACTTTACGTGATATTGACAAATGAATTATCAACTTAAACGATAAATTTATCATCTCAAAAAAACCAAAAAAAAAAAAAATTAATAACAAACACTGACAGGAAGAAGAATAAAATTCCTGTAAAAAATTAACAAAAAAATTTGTGAATTGAACTTAAGGGTCAACAAAGCGTTGACATATTCAAAGTGCTATCCCACAACTTCAAGGACATAATTGATTTCATACGCGAATTTGAATTTCAAACATCCATTCCCACCACCACGGATGTATCTGTGTATGATGCATGTGCTATAATTTCGCTCCTTCCACGAAAGCCAAAGCATACCATGATCGGACAAGACATGTCTCAGTAGGCAGTTTCGACTGTGTTTCCTTATACTTAAATCAGATAAAAATCATGTTAAACACGAAAGAAGAGATTTCTCCAATTATAGCCATGTTGGTGTAAAGTCTCATCCATCAATGGTGACAATTAATTCTCTTATTTCCTAAGTATAATATATCATAAAGGTATCAATTCTTCTTTATACATCATTTTATATTTCATCTGAGATACTAAATCACCTTGCATGTTGGGTGAAGATATTTCTTCGATATTCTAGACTTTCTAATCTTTCTCCTTATTCGAGCTTGACACTCAAAGATACCTTAAATTGCAGTTGTGCATGCCCATCTCTGCTCATTAATTTCTTCTCACAAACCGAACTTATAATTAATTCCAAAGTTTCTCTTAAATGATGGAACCGACCAACATATGCCTAATTTAATTACAGGTTAGGCTCTAACTGAAGTAGGTTTGCCTCTAACCGCAAGAGGGTTTCGGCAGATTCCTTATATACATACACCTTTTAAGAAGAAGGGCCGAGCCCTCTCTAAATGCTCTTTAATTAATTAACAGCTTTAACATGTGCAATAATTTCTTGAGCCTCTTAATCAGTTTATATTTTAATTCTAACAGTAATCTTTTGGACCTCCGATGGTGCCATAGTGGGGTCTTGCTAGCTAGGACCCTTATCCGTCATAAAATAATAACTATTGGATAAAAGATAATCCACAATAAACCAAAGAGAGTGTGTAATTATGATCTCTGTGAAGGAATGTCCTAAAGAATGATCAAAAGGGTTATTGCCTTTTAATAAAAGTAGAATCTCCACTATATCTAATCCAGTACTGGTTGGCCCGGCTGGACATGAAAGGTCGAAAATATTTTAAAATATTTCTTGTGGAAAACTAAATTAACAAATAATCTGCGACCGATTGCCTTATGTGATGAAGCTCACAACCAGCTGGGCACAAAATTTCGAGGTACTCTTAAAATTCTTATGTATTGTAATTAATCACAAATTTTCAGTCCGAGAGATCTCTTCTGAATCTGATTAACATATAAATATAAGTTAAACGAAAAGATGTTATAAAAAGATTCTATTATTTGGGACAAGAAAACTTATAATACATTCTGCTAGTCTAAATACTGAATGCGAGAAATATGCTCCATCTCTTCGTCAGCAAAGAATTTGGCGACCATCTAGTTCAGAATAACATGTGGTTTTTTTTTCTGCAAACTGACATGGATTTCCACTACGAGTCCACAGTCTTCATATTGAATTCAAACTTGAAGAATGTTCATCGTTTTCATAATATATAAAACCCTAATTTCAAACATGGACATCGCTCTCAACCTTCCTTGAATTAACAACTGATCAATATATCATTAGGGCAGGCCAGCCACCTTTCTCGACTTAACCACAGTGCAAAGCGAGAAGATATTTCAATAATTGATTTCGTGAGCTCAGACAAACAGCTAAGTGATGTGTCGAGAAGAAAAACAGGTACTAGACAATATAGTAAAATTAATTTCATGCACTCTCAGCCGCTTCAGATCCGGTAAATCTTCACATCTCGAGCTTGAAGAGTTCAAAATTCGTAATAACGAATGACTTACCATGTTGCAGGCAATTAATTATAATATAAAAGTAATGTTTTACAAATAAATTCTCTCCATAAAAATCTTTCTACCGTCATTTAATATTAGTCTAAGTCATTAAAACTTTTTTTTTTTAATTTAATTTTATACTCTGTATAATAAGCATTCATGTTTCTAACCTAATAATGAAAAAAGCTGTTGAACTAATATAGAAAATCATCATTTAATTTTTTTTTTATAAATTATAATAAATTAATAATTATTAAATAAAATAAAAAATTAAATTATAATAATCTAATTTTTAATATTAGTATATAATTATCGACTCATACAAGTTATAGGAAAGGGCGGTCTGTCGTTTACAATTTCAAACAGAGGACAGGTCCTTTTTTTTCTCCATAAATTAATGAGTAAGGACAAAATAGTTGCTGTCACTGCTAACGTGTTGAGTCTAACTAATTAACTACCTATTGCTGTTTAATTTTATTTGAAGGGGAAACACTTGTACTCTTTCTAGTGAGCCGTACTTTAACAATATTAATTGCAAAACAAAATGGTTCATGACTTCCGTAAGGTTATAAATTTAAAGAGATATTTCTTCTATATCCAAAAAAAATAAAAAAGTGACACACACCTCTCGTCTGAATCTAAAATTAACTCCTGATATTGTAGTTCCATTAGTTATATTTAACGATACTACAGTACAAACTCTAAAAAGTTATATAACACCCCAGTTATATTCAAAAATTATAAATCCCACCCTTAATTATAAAATAACATAAAAACCATTATTTTTAAAAATCTTTTGAAATTAATTAACATTATAAGAATATTATTGATATTTTATTTATTAAAATAATATAAAATATTTAAAAATAAATAAAATTATAAGAATTTACCAAAAAAATAACAAAAATATATTTCATTTATTGAATAATATTTATAAATTTAAATAATTTATTAAATAATATTTATAAA
>JANLJB010030958.1:14710-38856 GCA_026212285.1 Bursera cuneata | reverse complement strand
CTCATTATTAGAATTAGGGGTGTGCACATGTCGGATCGGGACGGGTTTGACCCAATCCCAAAAAAAAAAAAAAAAAAAACCCGAATCTGATCGGATCACAAAAAATAAATCCGATTTCGGGTTTTGAAAAAATTGAACCCGTCGGGTTCGGACCGGTCGGGTTGGGGTCGGGGTTTTCGGGTTGGGAGCTTTGTGTTTTATGCATATTGGGTCGGGTTTTTTGGGTTCGGGTCGGGTGTTTTTATATAATAAATAATATTTGTTTATAAAATTATAATCAAAATGAAGTGTAGTCGGGTGGTAACCTTGTCAAAGGTGTAGGTGGAGGTGATGGATTCAAATCCTATAATCCTCAACAATTTCCAATATTTAAATTTCGGGTCGGGTCGGGTTTCGGATTTTTCAGGGCCATCCCCTGAAAAAAACCCGAACCCCATCGGGATGGCCTGTTTAGACCCGAATTCGGGTTTTCTATTGACCCAACTCGACAAAACCTGACGGGTCAGGTAAATTTGGCCGCCCCTAATTATAATATCGTTTTTCTTTTTTTTAAGAATTTTACTTCTAACAGTGTATCATAGTGGGAATACTGATTTCTATCATAACTTTTGAAGTATAATTTTTGTAAAATTTGAAAAACTTTTAGAAATTATAAAAGAATCAAATTTAGGAACTATTTTGATTTTTAATATTTTTATTGATTGTTTAACCAAGTTGCTCAACCTTAAATACAAAAATACTCTTCAAATTAGATGAAAAGTGATGAAGAATATATTTGACAAATTAATAAACGTTGATCGGTGTGTACTCCTTGACGTACCATGACTAATGAATAAATAACCTGCTAACTCGGGAAATTCATATACCAAATCATCTCATCTTGTCGACAAGTCTCGTTATGTCTTACAAGTAAATTGTTTGTCGACTCATCAATTAATTAGACAATAAAAAAATTATGATTTGACTAAATTTTAAAAAACTTTTCTAAACTTAGTTATATATGTAATTACCTTTGGAACTTTTATAAATAGTATAACACATACAAAGTTTTATATCATATATATATATATATATATATACTAATTTTAGCCATTAATATTAAATATATTTTTAGTCATTAACAGTATATATTATTTGAAAATGAACTTATTTATAAATTAATATATGGTTATGGACGCAACTAACCTTTTTTTTCAATTTCTCCAAGTGTCAAGCTATTTTTGTTGGCATGATTTGATGAAGAAGGGAAGCCCCCTCTAACTCAAAATTACAATTAATCGTAAAACGAAATCTGTATTTAAATGAAAATTTCTAATCATAAAGTAATAAATTGGTGAAAGAATTCTATTTTAAATTTCCCTAAAAATTTTACGAATTAAAGCTTGAAGCTTCCATCCCAGGCCAGCCAGCTGGCACTCACAACTATCCACCTGGCACAATATTAGCCCTCCACATTCAGGGGTGATCATCGCACTGTTCGTATCGAAAAAAAGCGCATGTCAAAGCCGTACAAGGTGTGTGGGGAACTAAAACTCTCACGAGCGCGCAGGCGCCATTTAACGTTAACTGCCAGCTCAGCTTTAGGTTTTGATTTGCCAATTATCTGTTGCCACGCGTCTATTACAGTTGGTTCCAATCCTTTCCCTCTCTGATTCCGATGAAAATCGGTTAAGCGATTAGTGCAAATATAATATTCCGTCATGTTAATACATTCTGTTCAGCCTTCGAACCAAGCAATGGAGACGATCAAGATAGCTCAGTACTCACTTCGACGCTTTCCCTTCGATACGGATGAAAGATTTCCGAGAAAGTGCCGTCTGGATATTCGAGATTTCGGAGTTTCGGAGAGACCCAGAAGAACTTTTGCGCGGTTGAGTGCTCGGTTTTCTGATTCTGGACACCAACAGTACTACGTGTCACAGATTAGAGAAGACAAGAAGAAAGAGAAGGAAAAAATCTCTGAGATTAAATTGTTGAAGAAGAAATTGAAGTTCATCAAAAGATTGTCACATGACTTGACCATGTTTTCGGTTGAGACCTCTGGCGAGGAGGGTGCAAACGCATTCGTGGATGACGAAAAAATACCGGTACGAAACGTGAACTTGCTTCCTTGTTTTGAATGTATTGGTGGATCATCATCTAACACTAAATATTGGATAAGACTATTTTTGACGGTAATAGAAATTTATATGTTCGACTGTGCTTGCATATAAATTCTCAATTATTGGATTTTTCAGGACTATAATTTTGTGTTTTTGCTTGGTGGGAAATCATCTAAAATTTATTTCTTATTATTTGTCTATTATTTGTCTGACTAGTAACGTTGAATAAATAATGTCATCTCTCTCAAATGCAGGGAGCCGTAGAGGTTCTAAAAGCACAATTGCTACAGTTAAAGTCTGAGCAAAAGGAACTGAAGGGAAAGAGGAAAGAGAAGAAAGCCCAGATCAAAACCTTCTTGAAGCAAAGGAAAGTTAGGTGCAAATCTGAGTCGTCATCAAGCTCATCATCTGAGTCTAGCGACAGTGAAAGTGGGGAAGTTATTAACATGACCCGCTTGAGAAGTAAAGTTTTCAGACAATCAAAAGACCGTGATGAACAAAACAAGATAGAAGAAGCGAATTTAGCTGAACCCAGCTTACTAATTCAACAAGATAAGTCAGAAGAAGCGTTAGGAATTGGGGATTCGAGTGATGGTATCGTAGCGGAGACACCAACGCAAAGTATTGAGATTTGCATGGGTGGCAAATGTAAAAAACTAGGAGCTGAGACTCTGTTAAAAGAATTTGAGAGGAAGATTGGTGCAAAGTTGGGTGTTTCGGGGTGCAAATGTATGGGGAAGTGCAAGGATGGTCCTAATCTGATGGTTCTGACTGGGCCTGATAGAGATGAAGCAAGGGGAATGCAGGGTTATGTTAAACCTTCAGTCAGTTCTCTATGCATTGGCGTTGCATTGGAAGATGTGGATATGATTCTTGCAAATTTTCTGGCTAAAGATGGGAATAACAAGTACCCGATCGCGCATTCTTGACATGCCTTTTTTTTTTTTTTTTTTAAGTTATATTGGGATTCTGCTGAGGTGTTTAATTGAAGTGTAAATATGGGCTTTTCTGCCCTAATGCTTCCAGTTTTTATATATATAACATTAAAATAATAACTAAGAATTCAATTTTAAAATTCTCCCAACTTTCTGTAAATAGTAATACAATACGAAATCCATTTTGCAGTTAAAGACAATGTCTGATTGTTTTACACCTTTTACTCTTTATTCTAGTTGTTTCATGTCATGGATTGAGTTCAACTTTTGTTTGGAGATGTCTTCTGTCCGAGCTGCTAGATTTCTTTAATTTGTGACGTGACGCCACCGTCGCGATATGCAGGTATATCAACACTTTCCATCCAGTTAGGAAGGAGTTATAGGTCTCATCTTTTATCTGTTAGTTGAAATCTCAGTATGAAAAATCTGTTCTATCTTATCATCTATGTATCCGAAAGCATAGGATGTTATCCCAATTATTGCCGAATCTTATTACACCTTACCACTGACTTCGGGTCAATTTGGAGAGAGTTACTTGCCATGTTCATGTGAGTGCAGGTTATAGCAATTTCTCAATTCAAATGCTACATACAGTTTTACTGGTAGTCCCAGAATTGGACAATTCCTTGCTTATGCTCAATGTTACGAAACATTTAACCTTGATCATTTGCTCCTACAGAATTCTGCTAACTGAAAATTTAATTAAAAAACTAGAACATAAAAATTTATGTAACGACCACTGAATTGGTAAAGAATGTGAACCTTCATTAATTTATTGTCGTGAATACAGGAACAGAAACAACAAGGCTCCACCAGCTAGCAAATTTGGTCAGTGTGCAGAGGGTTGTAGGGTGACTTTAAAAAGTTTTGGATGATCTACAATATCACTTAGCAATGTTGGGATGGGTTCCAAACTTCTGTCATCCAAACACTGACGGGGCAAGTGAATGGTGTGAGAAAAAGATGTGATTCTGCAATATGCTGCGCAGTTGTTTATATGTTACTGCCAACAAGCAAATAAAGAGAATCAGGGAAGACACGTTTGGATCAAGTATGATATCAACAAAGACGAAAAAATGATTTCAAAATACAATTCAAGGATGCCTTCAAAGGTTACTGCATGCAGAATATAGAAATTACAACTCGGAACCACCACACACTACAATCCACTATCACCACAAGACATAAAATAAGCTCATTGGATCAATCAAAGACATCCTCTGCAGTAGAAGGTGAGGTGTAGTGTATGTATACAGGACACTAGAACATTGTTCCGAGCCAAAGAGAAGCCCTAATGGCATTATTAGATGGTTATTTTTATTACTATTAATAATTTTATAAAAAAGGATTAGATGGTTCTTAACCATTAATATCAAACAGACAACCTATAGCAAACCAAAAAACTTTGAAAATGCCTCTTGTATCTCCACTTATTACAAGTAACTAGAGCAGTAATGCTATGGCATGTAAGGTTGGCTACCAAAATAGTGCTTCAAAATGTATAAGCTAAATAGTTGTGAAATAATACAAAAGGAATTAGCACTAAAGCAATCATCCATGCTTGATTAATCCCTAATGCAAAGTTGCCAAGAAATCTTATTCACAATTAATAAAGACCGAAGAGATAAACTTAAATGAATATAATCAAATGAAAGTCACCAAGGATCACAAATGACAAAACCTGCGCCTAATTATAGATTGTGATACCAGAGTCTAGACATTTATTTACAAGCAACTCTATGGGAGGAAGAAAATTATACCTTTTTATTTCACTCTATCAAAGCATTTGGCAAACTCGTTTCTCCTCAACAAGGCTCTTAATTGCATCCCTAAACTTCTGATAATCCTCCAATGTATTATAAACTTGATGAGAAATCCTTGCATACGCTGTTATAATCCCATCTTTATCCCTAGCTCCACCCTCATCATCATCATTTGGTGCCTGATAATAAATAGGAACCTCAACTCCAAAATGTACCCTCAAATGCCCCCTCAACCTCAAAGCGTCCTCCTCACTCAAAACTCTCAAACTTGAAGGCAAGCCAACCATAATCATTCCAGCACACATTTCAGGTGGCGACCCAATATTCGTCCCCCACGACTCCGCCAACATTTTCCCCATCTTCACTACTTGTTCATGGTTTCTCTTCATAATCCCATCGACTCCATCTTCAAACCTATTCACAAACTCCAGAACCATCGGCACTACAAGCTGTGCACTATAGTCTCTAGTCCCAATCCATGCGCTCTCTATTGGCAACCCTTTACCAAACTCATTTGAAACCACAGGGTGGTGCATATCAGAAGATAAATTAGACTTTCTACAATACAGAAACGCAACCGATGGTGGGCAAAAAAACCATTTATGTAAGTTACTAACATAAAAATCTGCTCCAATCTCTTTCACATCAATTTTAACACTACCTAGAGCATGCGCCGCATCTACAAAAACCTGATCAACACCTTCCTCTCTACAAATTTTAACCAATTTTCGAACCGGAATAACAACACATGGCATTGAAGTAATATGATCAATTATAGCCAAACGAATCTTTTTACCATTTTCTTTGCCCTTCTTTAACCCTTTCTCAAATTCTTTAACAATTTCTTCCTCTGATTTTAACGGGAAGGGTAACTGAACTTCAATAACTGAACCACCGGCACGCGTGACGTAAGCTTGGATGGATTTCTTCACGGCCTGAAATGTACAGTGAAGCATTAAAACGGTGTCATGTTTGTTGAACTTCCCTTCAGTGAAGCCGCGCCCGATTTGCTGGAGGACGATAGCGGCGGCGGTGGTGGCATTATCGACGAGGGAGATTTCCTCGACGTTATCGGCGTTCACGAGGTCCTTGATGAGGGTACGCGACTCCAATATTCCCTTCTGGAGAGTGTTGAAGTAGAAATCGTCCGGCTGCTGGAGAAATTTCAGCTGCCAATTTCGCTGCGCGGCGAGTACGGATTTCGGGCAGCTTCCGAAGCTGCCATTGTTGATTCGGACGATGTCGGATTGGTGGTGCGAAAACTCGTCGCGGATTTCGGATTCGGATATGAGCCGTGTGAGTTTGGGTTTTTTGGATATTTGGTGGTCGTCTTGGGGGTGAGTCAAATCCCCGTTTCGAGGTTCCTGTCGATCCATGACTGAGTTGACTCAATTTAGGGTTTCGGAAACAAATTACGCATGATTGTGAATTTAGGGATTGAATGAAACAGAGTTCAGTTCAATTGTGTGCAGTAGGCAGGCTAGCGGCTCTGTGTGGGAGTGCATTGCATGATTAACCGCTATCTTTATTATATTATTATATATCAGACTATTACTATTTAAAAAAAAAAAAGGTAAGATTTTGATAATTAGAATGACGAACGGCGGCGTTTTATTATTAATTGTGACAAAGTGACGTCGTCTTTTGAATGAATGTCTTAAAGGCATTAAGTTTTGTGGATATTATTCTTCTGATAACAGCAAAAAGATTAATGCCAATACGTTTCTCTTTTGGGAATAAAAAATTTCCTAGATTGGGCTGCCCACCACACGTGGAATATTCTTCTATTTTCTTTTTAATTTTTAGTAGTTTTATTTTACCCACACCTATTATCTCACCGTAACAGATAAATGACAGCGAGAGAAGTACCAAAAAGCCTTTCAATCAAGACAATAGACGTATACTGAGCTTTGATTACCGGCCCGATACCGATTCATATCAATATTGACAAAATAAATCCAGGAGACGTAAGAGTGGCAGAGATGCTTATCGAGCGAAAGTCATTAACGAGTACGATCATGAGAAGAATGTGTTCCTATCCCTATCATTGAATAAATAGATCAAGTGTCGTCTATAAACGATATAATTTATTTATAATAATCAATATTTATACCGTGTCAAATAATTTTGAAAAGGTGATAATGTAATGATAAGTGAAATAATAAAACTGTAACATATATTTATTAATTAATAATAAAAATCTAAGAGACTCATCCAGTCTTAGAATAAACGTGGGTTAAAACAACCAATAATTCTTTGTTCTATTGTTATTGTAATTCGAAAAGAGAAAACTAGAAGGTTAGAATCATCCAGTCGTAGTCTTTAGAAAGCGTCAGCCCAGAATTTCCGAGCAGCCTACTCAATTCAAAACCTTTAATTATTCATCCATCTCCGACATACCAGAAAGGAATATTGAACCACCTGTCTGTTTTTACTTGCTGTAGATTTTCGATGTGAACACTCATTATATTTCATTCTTAACCTAGTAAGAATCAAATTATAATTTTAAACAACTAATATTTTTAAATTTTAAATAGAATTGAAATAATTTTAAAATTACTCAGAGAATTAATCAAAGATTAAATTCAAATTTCAAATGAAAAAACAAACACCACCAAGCTAATCCCATCTTTCTCCTCGCAAAGACAAATTGCATCCG
The DNA here is from genome assembly GCA_026212285.1 of Bursera cuneata. Taxonomy (NCBI): domain Eukaryota; kingdom Viridiplantae; phylum Streptophyta; class Magnoliopsida; order Sapindales; family Burseraceae; genus Bursera; species Bursera cuneata. The sequence continues at coordinate 31,397 of JANLJB010030958.1, read as the reverse complement.
CTTATTATGGTAGTTCTCTTTCCCCCCTCCACCGTAAAGCCGAACTTGTTAATTGGCAAAAAATTCCGAGTAGCAGAAGAGTTATTTTGACTGTTTAGCTCCGTTCTGTTGAGCACCTGACTCTCGGCTACATCTCAAGCTTCGTACTATTGTTACCTGAGTAGTTCAGTTATGCTTTAGCAGGTCAGCGTTAGTTTTGATGTTGACTGTTTTCAACGTTGTATGCAGGGCAATATCACGAAAGAAAAGCCCAGTCCGCACTTGGGAGTCTTGGGCCTTAGATCATGAGCCACTTGTCCTGTCCACGTCACTAAACGAGAGGCTGTTACCTTATCCCAAACGTCCAAGCTTCTCCTTTCTTCTTCTTTCAATTTTTCTTCTCCATTCCTTCCTCCTGTAAATAATAATTGTAGAGTCTAGAGTTGTTCAGTTCTTGTAAGAAGAATAATAAGACTCAGCAACTCCTTAATTTACTTCCGCTTAAATGGCGGCTCCACTGTGCGACTCTGCGTTGCTGAAACCCTCTTATCCTTCCCTTTCATCCTTCTCTTCAAAGTCTCTCAACCCCAACAGAGTTATCCACCTGCCTTCCCCCCTTTCGCCCCTCAGACCATCCAAATGGACAACCAACAGAACTGGACGGATGCGCCTTTGCGTTACGGCTTCTCTTGGAGGTCTCTTAGGCGGGATTTTTAAAGGAACAGACACTGGTGAGTCCACACGACAGCAATATGCAGGCACTGTTGCTACCATTAATAAATTGGAGTCGGAAATGTCGGCATTATCTGATTCCCAGCTAAGAGAGAAGACTTCACTGTTGCAGCAACGGGCTCAGCAAGGAGAATCTCTCGATTCTCTTTTACCTGAAGCCTTTGCTGTTGTGAGAGAGGCTTCAAAGAGGGTCTTGGGTCTTCGTCCCTTTGATGTGCAGCTCATAGGTAATAATATATAACAAAATATTTTGAATGAATTCTGTTTGAGTCCAACAGGATTATTTTTAATGACTCATATTTTTTGTTCATGGAGGCGGCATGGTTCTTCATAAGGGAGAAATAGCTGAAATGAGAACTGGAGAAGGAAAGACCCTTGTTGCTATTTTACCGGCTTATTTGAATGCATTAAGTGGGAAAGGAGTTCATGTTGTTACAGTCAATGATTATCTGGCCCGACGTGATTGTGAGTGGGTCGGTCAAGTTCCTCGTTTTCTTGGACTGAAGGTTGGCTTAATCCAGCGTATGTCTCATTCTTTTGTGTTCGTTGTACTCCATTTTTTCATAACTTTACCGATTACTCAGTTTTAATAGTTAGAGGTTGATTATCTCAAAGTTTCGCCCAGTCTATGATTTTATCTGTTTTTTTTTTTTTTGGAGAACTCTATGCCTAACTATGCATTAAAAACAAGGGTTCAAGCATGTGATGACTACATTAGTTTCTGGAAATCGTATGAGATTTAAGTGAACAATTTAATATCTTAATAGTTTTGAATTTTCCGATTCTGAGATTTTCATTATTACTGGAGTCAACTTAATTCTCGGTTTTACTGGCATGGCATGGCTACTTCAATTTTCTACTTTTGCCCCTAAGTTATTACACTCTGAAGAGAAACTTGAGTGTTTAGAAATATTCAGAAGACATCATTGCTAGCAACTTGGTGGCTTTCACTTTGAACTTGCTTTATGTACTCTTGGGACGAACCTGCTCATAAGTATTTTGAGCACACAGTCGCTCTATTCACATTTATTTTCCTTTATCTATCTTGTTATCTAGCATTTCTAACTGAACACTAGAATTCGATCCAAGTTCTTATTATGGATAATTTTCTGGATGCTCGATTCTCTAGTTTGGAGTTCACTTTTCTCTTGATTCGCTTGTTTTTATTCTCTTCAGTTTTGGTTTCCCTTCGTAGCTATTGTCTTCTTGTTTGGTGTATTAGCTTTTCTTCTTGATAGGTTTTTAGCTAATGATATATTTTATGGTTAGAGATTTTCATTCTGATTCTCATGATAGCTGCTTGTCGTTGAGTTGTTATGTAATAGTTGTATATCTGCATCATAATATATCTTGTTATATATTTTCTTTTTCTGGGTGCTATTTTGCATCAGTATGCAAGTTCGTATCATCTTTCTAATCTAAAATAACATGATTTTTGTTGGCAGAGAACATGACTAGTGAACAAAGAAGGGAAAATTACTTATGTGACATCACATATGTCACTAATAGTGAGCTTGGTTTTGACTACCTCAGAGACAATCTTGCCACGGAAAGTAATTCTTGATTTATCTGTTAGTAATTTCTGTATCATGTTATACCTGGTTAGAGACGATATTTTAGGAACTTCTACATTACTGACCTAGTGGAATGCATTTTCTGGCATGTACAGAGTGTTGAAGAGCTTGTCTTGAGGAACTTTAATTACTGTATCATAGATGAGGTTGATTCAATCCTTATTGATGAAGCAAGAACACCTCTGATCATATCTGGACCAGCAGAAAAGCCAAGTGACCGATATTATAAAGCTGCTAAGATAGCCTCAGTCTTTGAACGAGATATACATTACACTGTAAGGCTGTCAGGTTTTTGTTTTTTCCATTAATAGTTTTGAATTAATTTAGCACTTAATTACTGGTTTTAACATTCTAGTTTAATTCTCTTGTTAGACTGATTGTTGATCTGCATAAGGAATCGGCTTAGTTACTCGTCTATTCTATGATGCTTGATCTTTTTGTTTGCTTTATTCGTTAGTTAAGATTTATTTAAAACACGAAGGTAATTTTTTTTATATTGCAGACTTTGATCACTGACCTCATTTTCATGTTGGGCCCATGAAATAATGAGATAGGAGTTTCTGTGAATGTCATTAAATCAGGAATTGCCATAATATCATCACTTATTTAACGTTTTGGTTGTTAGTTGTACTGGTAAAGGTTAAAGCCAGAGGTTGGTAACTGTAGCATTTGTCTGTGAGCATAAGAGAGAAACTTTTGTTTCCATCATGAGCTTAAAGTGCTTTTCCTAGTTTCTATAATCTGAAGTGGTAGTACTATAGATTTGAATAGGTTACATAAAACATGTCCATTCCATGTACTTACGAGGCTGTCATTGCAGGTGGAAGAGAAACAGAAAACAATTCTACTGACAGAACAAGGTTATGAGGATGCTGAAGAAATTCTAGATGTAAAAGATTTGTATGATCCTCGAGAACAGTGGGCATCGTATGTGCTGAATGCGATTAAAGCAAAAGAACTGTTTCTTAGAGATGTGAACTATATAATACGTGGCAAGGAGGTGCTTATTGTGGATGAGTTTACTGGCCGAGTTATGCAGGTGATTCTTTTATCCAGGTTGCATTCTTTAGGAAGAAAATGTTTGCTCTGTACCTATTAAGTGCGTTAGTTCATTCATTCCATATATATTGAAAAGTTATATGTTTGTTACTTGTCTTTTCTCTCAGGGGAGGCGATGGAGCGATGGGCTACACCAAGCTGTTGAAGCAAAAGAAGGTCTGCCCATTCAAAATGAAACTGTAACCCTAGCATCAATTAGCTACCAGAACTTCTTTCTCCAGGTAAGACCAGTCTATCTCTCAGCTCATGAGATGAGGTCTTTCTACAAATTTATTCCCCTAGATTTCTTTGTGCTCATATCTGCACTGTTACAGTTCCCCAAACTTTGTGGAATGACCGGCACTGCAGCAACTGAAAGCACAGAATTTGAAAGCATTTACAAGCTTAAAGTTACAATTGTGCCTACAAACAAGCCTATGATCAGAAAGGTTAGTTCTGGCATGCCATCTATATTTGACATTTTTACAATATGCTGGTTATCTTTTTGGAAGAAATGTGTGATTCAATGAACATTTACATTACAAAATTATAATAGTTTAAACAAGGACATTTCTGCAAGGTGAGGGGTGATTTTATATTTCTTTTCTGAAATTTGGTAATCTGCTATTCGTCAACCTTTGTATGTGGGACTTTTACTTATTCCAGTATTTCATTAAAATATTCAACGCCTTTTAAGTCCTTCATTTTTTCTTTAATTTCTTTTTCAGGATGAGTCAGATGTAGTTTTCAGGGCAACTACTGGAAAATGGCGAGCAGTTGTGGTTGAAATTTCAAGAATGCACAAAACTGGTCGTCCAGTACTTGTTGGCACAACAAGTGTTGAGCAGAGTGACTCACTGTCAGAACAGTTGCAAGAAGCTGGAATTCCTCATGAGGTGAGGTATTCTTCTTTATGAATAACAGTTGTGGGGATTAAACCTGAATTTTAAGTTTTCAATAAACAACTGTGTCCAGAATACTGGTACACTCTCATTGCAAAATAAATAAGCAAAAAAAAAAAAAAAAAGGAGTAAAATTACTGTTGAATTGGGAAATCTAAAAAGTGTTTGTCTTTCTAAAGGTTCTCAATGCAAAACCAGAAAATGTGGAGAGGGAAGCAGAAATCGTAGCACAGAGTGGTCGTCGAGGGGCAGTCACAATTGCCACTAACATGGCAGGTCGTGGAACTGATATTATCCTTGGTGGCAATGCTGAATTTATGGCTAGATTGAAGTTACGCGAGATGCTTATGCCAAGGTATCGTCTGATATTTGAAAAAGTTGATTTGTTTCCATTGGCCTTCTGTTTAATACATGAATCAGGCACATCCTCATAATAGTTACATTGTTAAACTCATATTATGGTTTGACACGGTGGTGTCAGCATGTGCAATACCAACTGGGCTTATATCATATATGTGGTCTTGTTATTTTGCCTACTACTACTACCCATAGTTTAAATGTGGGGTGTCGAGATTTACCTGCAATGGGAAGAAAGCAGTCATTGCCACCACATATGCCTTTTATGGCATGTGTATACAGCAACTCTTGACCGATTTACAACTGACACAAATAAAAAGAACAAGAAATTTTTTTTCCCAGCTCTTGTAGTCTTTGTGGGGCCCTGCATAGGATAGCTCTGTTGGAACTCTATGTGAAACAATATTTAAGTTGACAGATTTACAACTTATACAAATAAAAAGAACAAGAAAAAATTTCCCAGCTCTAGTAGTCTTTCTGGGGCCTTGCATAGGATAGCTCTGATGGAACTCTATATGAAACGACATATAAGTTTATTATGTGCTCAAATGTGCATTTTACATTATCTCAGAGTTGTTAAACCAGTGGAAGGAGTTTTTGTTTCCGTGAAGAAACCTCCCCCAAAGAAGACATGGAAGGTTATGTTTTTCTTCTTCTTCCACAACTACTTTTTGGCATATGAATGCTTTTCCATATAATGTTGCAATGTTCTAAAACTTCTACTATCTTGTAACTGAGTATTATAGATAAAATTGCAGGTGAATGAAAGTTTATTTCCATGCAAGCTATCCAATGAGAATGCCAAGTTGGCTGAGGAAGCTGTACAATTTGCTGCCAAAATGTGGGGTCAGAGATCATTGACTGAGCTTGAAGCGGAGGAGAGACTATCTTACTGTTGTGAGAAGGTTAAATCTTGATTGAGAATGTCACTTTGTCATTGCAAATTAATCTTTATAGAGAAGAAACTGCAGAAGCCAGATACTTTTTTCTTATACTTTTTGATGTTTTTCCTTTAAGCTTTTGGTCATAGTTATTTCATCCTTAAGCTACCAGATGGTAGTTATCATATCTTTGTACCTATAGGGCCCTGCTCAAGATGAAGTTATAGCCAAGCTGCGTAGTGCCTTTCTACAGATCGTAAAAGACTATAAGGTCTATACTGAGGAAGAAAGGAAGCAGGTTAGTTTGATGTCCTGAATAAAATGTACCCAGATTTTGCTTTAGGTGATAATTGTGGTTTCTTTATTTCCACGGTACTGCAGGTTGTATCAGCTGGTGGACTTCATGTAGTAGGAACAGAACGCCACGAATCACGCCGAATAGACAATCAGGTTCATTTGCGAACAGAATTTGAAATTCAAACCTGAAAGTTTAACTGCAGTTTATATTTTATACAGAGTTTTTATTTTGTTTCATACATTTTAGGCCAGAATAATTCTTGTGTGGAATATTTATTGAAACTGAACTTGCATTCTGTGGCTGTACAGCTTCGAGGTCGAACTGGGCGACAAGGTGATCCTGGAAGTTCCCGCTTTTTCCTAAGTCTTGAAGATAACATCTTCCGGATTTTTGGTGGAGACCGAATACAGGTTGATATGTGATTTCATTCTTCTAGTGGTTAATGCTATCATATGATATGATTTAGTAAAACGTTTTCAATTCTGCAACTTTCAGGGTTTGATGAGAGCTTTTAGAGTTGAAGACCTACCTATTGAGTCCCAGATGCTGACCAAGGCACTAGATGAAGCTCAGAGGAAAGTTGAAAATTACTTTTTTGATATTCGGAAGCAATTATTTGAATATGATGAAGTCCTAAACAGCCAAAGAGACCGTGTATATACAGAGAGAAGACGAGCTCTGGAATCGGACAATCTCCAATCTCTTGTTATTGAATATGCTGAATTGACTATGGATGACATCTTAGAGGTAAGATGCTTTGGCACTTTGGAGTTTTTTTTTTTAAATAATTATTTTGCTTCTTTTTCCTCTTCTCTACAGCCCTATATAATGGATATCTATCATCTCCTGGAGACTGGAATATTAACTTAGGTTGCAATTTTTTTATTTTTTATTATTATTATTTTTTTAATGTTAGGCAAATATTGGTCCTGACACTCCAAAGGAAAGCTGGGATCTTGAGAAACTCATTGCAAAACTTCAACAGTAAGAATCACCATCCTTTCTCTGTGCTTCATAATGAGAAAAATTGATATGCTTAACAAGAATGAGTCATGCAATTTCCTTTTCATGGTACTATTTCTGAGATTTTCTGTTTATGCTGCTTTCATTGCTCGGTGGAACTCTTCCATTGTTTGAGTTAGTTTACAGTGTTCTTATAGATATGTGTAGTTTTAAAATCTACCTGTTCAGATTATTCTAAGTTAGTAATAGGGTAGTCCCTTCATTGCTTGAATGGTTGTAAGATCTTTTAAAATTGTCATTGTGAAACTACGTGTAACTCGTTTAGTATTGACTATTATCTTTTGCTGACAAACATGTAATTGGAATGTAGGTACTGCTACCTGTTGAATGATTTGACCCCTGATTTACTGAGAAGCAAGGGCTCAAGTTATGAGGATTTGCAGGATTACCTCCGTCTTCTTGGTCGTGAAGCATATTTGCAGAAAAGGGTTAGTCTCGTCAATTTGTGAATGACTTAACTCTTTAGTATGGAGGTCTAGAACTAGAATACTGCTTATAAATGCAACCTGTGTTACCAATGATTTTTTTTTTTTATTGATTGACTTGCCATTGCCCAAAGCAGTCTAACGATTCCAAGTGTTGGATAGACAGTGTAGTTTGTTGCAGGAGAGTGAACAATTGATTCTCATCTTACATTGACATGCTTCTTTTATTATTATTATTATTATTGTTATTATTATTATTATTATTATTTTTTGCCTAGGATATAGTTGAGGAACAAGCACCGGGCTTGATGAAGGAAGCTGAGAAATTCTTAATTTTGAGCAACATTGATCGCTTGTGGAAAGAACACTTGCAAGCACTTAAGTTTGTTCAGCAAGCCGTTGGCTTACGTGGATATGCACAGCGAGATCCACTTATTGAGTATAAGCTTGAAGGGTATAATCTCTTCTTGGAGATGATGGCACAGATTAGAAGAAATGTTATATATTCCATATATCAGGTTCATTCTTAGATCATGTCTGCAAGTACTGGCATCTATGACTTCCCATAATTGCATTTTGCTCGAGTTTAGGTGCTGATTCTTTTATTCTTCATGTTTTGCTTGTGTGTTATGTTTCATATTTGGCAGTTTCAACCTGTGCTGGTAAATAAGGATAAGGAGCAAACTCAGATGGAGAAATCAGGCAAGGTCGTCGCCAATGTTAGGGGTAATAACAAGAACCCCAATCCAGTTGGTGCAGTGGAGTCGTCTTCATCAGTTTCCACTCCGCAAGCTGGATCATAAGATCTACAGGAAGGAAAATTTTGTAAGAAGTTTAAAAGTATTGGAACAGTTTTGAAACTTCATTTTGCTTTGTCGTGTATAGCCTGTAACCATTTGTTGTAAGGTAGGATCCGGGTCCATGTAAGTCATGTACATCGCAAAATGTAAAACCTGTCAAATTGTACAATAGAGGGAACCACACTACTGGAATTACTGTTGAACTGATTAACTTTTGTTTTAATACAATAACAATAAATACGAAATTGGAAGATAGTGAAAGTGAAGACCCAATTTCTTGTCTTGCTGGTGATATTATCTGCCGTGCATTTCTATTCTTGACTTGTTTACGAGTAATAAAATTAGAAATCACAGGTTGATTATAAAAATTAGAAGTCTCAAGATGTAAACATAAAATTCGCCATAGTACGATTTGAAAGATTATATTGACCATATTTGTTAAGTTATTTTTATTACTCGAGTATATAACTTAAAAAAATTGTCTAACGAAATAATCAAGCTCTAGAAAGCAGGCTTGAAAGATAAGCCAGCAATTTTCCCATTGAGGGGTTACGTTAATAAGGCTTATTAACGAGAATCTTTTGTTGGGACTTTTGGGACACTAGAATGGCAGCAAAGGCAAACATGTACAAATTGCGAAATGTGGCTTATATGACCACCACCCATGGATACTTCCTACAATCTCCCATCCATGTTTGTCTGCAATTTAGAAATATAGAAATATCATGAACTTCAAACTTCGTATTTCATGAAACCGCCAGGGCAAGACAATTTTCGAGTACTACAATCATGTTGGCAGCTCCGTAAAAGACTGCTAGAGTACTCTGCCGCATCTTGAGGGTTTAAAAAACCACCCTTAAACAGCAAGTATAAATCTGACTCATCCATCATTTTAATTCATTCCTGGCTCAATTCAGTCATTTATCCCCTTTACTGAATCCACATACAATCTTTGGGTTATTGACCAGGTGCATCAGGCACCTCAGGCAACTTCAGGCACTCAGTTTCAAGATTTATATCAGCACCATGAAGAATTTTCTTGACAATTTGATTGATGGCATTTCCTTTAGCCTAAATGAAGCACAATACCAATTCAGAACATGAAAAGAGAAATGTAATTGCAAACGAAGTGTGTTCTAAGAAAAACAGGATGTACAATCTTGTGCTCAAGACCTCTTACTTTTATCCCAATGGCAATAGCCGTTTTTAGCTTGACAAGTTCACCTAATCTCAAAGATCCACCCTTTTTATCTTTGACAAAGATCACTGGGACCTTCCTTGATAACGCCAAGCTTGGCAGATGCTTTGTTAGCCATCGCGGGTTGCAGTCGGCAGCTAACAATATCACCTACAATCCCAATACAATATACATTAGCATCTTTGGAAACAAGCAATATCATTTGCTTAACTGAACAAAGACTAGATAAATGATGCAAGTTATTAGAACAAGTTCCAGCCACAATTTAAATGGATGACTAAATTTTCAGTACTTAAATTTAAATTTATATTGAAGATTGACCTCTCGCTGTCTTCGTGAAAGTTAGTAGGCTCATCTGGAACAATTCATTGCTAATATAAACCTCTACCCGACAGCAAATTACTTACACATCCATATGGAGAGACTGCAGTTTTTTCCAATTCAATCATCATTTGAAAACTCCAGATGTGATTTACAATTGAAAATAACCTAAATAAAGCATAAGAAAATATTCAAGTGACAACAATGGAGGAAAAGATTGAACCTGAAGTTGAACAGATGGCCCTTGTCGCTTGCTGCAAAATACATTGGGCTGCTGGGGAGGGATTGCCATCTCGGAACTTACGACCATCCGTTCAAGGGTTCGAGTAACTTCATTGACCCCAATTGAGAATTGTTGCTGAGTAACACTCCATGTATCAGATACATACAAGCCCAGTTTCATCATAAATAACAAGAAAAAAAAATCAAATAGCATTAGAACATTAATTGTAAAAACCTTGAACCATATTTTTTCCGGTAGGGAGTTTCCATCTAAATTTCTTGCAGACTCTATCTCCCTGTTCAACGTAATCAAAGAAAGTATTTGATGTAACTTACGTAACATTAAGTTTTATGAAAAAAAAAAAAAATTGGATTTTGTTACCTTTGAATCAATTTTAGTAACCGAGCGAGACGTTCACTTTCATAGCATCTACGCCATCAACCCCAAATAAGGCATTTAGTTTTGCAGAATATGAGATAATAGCATATAAAATTCTCAAGTAAAACGCCATTAAAAAAAAAAAAAAAAAAGAGAGAGAGAGAGAGAAAATCAATTTCATAAAAGTGAAAAAACAAGAACTGACGTACTCTTGTTCTTGAGTAACAGTGACAGAGCTAGGTGGCTTGGAGCCATCAACAAGCTTTTTTGGAGCCCTTTTTCCAGTTCGCATGATTAAGAACGGCAAACAGCACACTACTTGCTTGACGAAAAGCGCCAACGGCGTTTGATGTGTAACAAAAAACAATTAAGCAAGATGAGGGCCCAGCATTTAAAGGAATGTTTTTGGGCCTTCAGTAATTGAACTTGAGGGTCCATTGAGCCCAAAAAGTCTCCAACATACGGGAGATGTATTTGAGATGAGAGAGCCCACAATGTTGGTCCCTCGAGGTCCAATCTTGACTCTTGCTGGGTTTCAGTATTTGAATGCACATGATTAGGAATAATGCAAAAGCAAAAATTGTACGGAAATGTATTTCTTAATTGTTTTATCTTTTCTTCAATCTGGGAAGACTATAGACAAATTTGAGGATTGGTCCCCATATCTTAGCATGTTTGGTTGATGCATCATTAGAGAAAGACTCCAAATCGCCTTAAATTACCATGATTAGTACATCGTAAAGTTGGAACAAAGAAAAATGTAACACATAGTAAAATGACGACATGAGAGATATAGTAGTGTGGTCCTGCTAAAGATCTTCTTGAAAGGAGCCAAAGATTATGAGCTAAAGGAGTTGGTAGATGGATCCAAAAACAAGTTATAATTTAATGGTTTCCAGAGAACTCAGGATGACCGCCCCATCAATCAAATGTTGCACTAAGCTTGGGGAAATATTATTCATGGATTGATTGTTGCCAACCTCTCTTCAATCAATTCAATAATTAACGTGAGACCAAATTAGAAGAGATCAGCAGCAGCAACAACGTCCAGTTATCATTCTTTATAATGGGTGGTCAGCACTCAGCAACAACGTTCACTCGAAGCTGTATTTGATTTCATTATTTTCGTGTTAAGCAAGAATTGGTTATATGGTAAACATTCTAAGCTGTATTATACTATAAAATTGGCCTACCAATTAATTACCAAACTGGGTCGGTCATTTTTATTTGAAAGATTCCTTGTAGGCGCGTAAACCAATATAGTTTTGTTGCTAGCTTCGTCTCACATTTGATCTATTTTGAACTTTGATTAACTTATAAAAAACTATCACTAATTAATATATACGAGTATGCGTGTATCAGTAACACAAATCATGTTATTAAGCAAAGTTTACAGCTAAGACTGGGATTGCCGGTTAATTATGATGAAGAATGTCTCCATGTAAAAACCGTTGCTAAGTTTACAAGCAAGTATTGGAGTGATTGATTGTACCATAGTTTTTGAAGATAATCAGTGAAAAGTCAGTAAAGGGTACACATTCAAATGGTCCCTAGTCATTTATACAAGTTGGTGAATGTATCACTTTCATATCTCTACTGGAAGAACATGTTATGAAAGCATAATTGATTCTGAAGATCCTACTCATACCCATCCCATACTTAAAAAGTACTTTACTATTATGATTTCACATGATAGTGAAGGGTTTTTTTTTTTTTTTTTCATACAATCTCTTTAGAATTGTGCTTACAAAAGAAAATAAGGAGACACCAAAGCAGAGGTAGGCACGTCCAATGAATTCTGTTCCCCAATTCTTCTTTTTGGGAGTAAAGCAATTATGCTAATCTAAGCAAGATTTTGGTAATCAGGTAATGATACGAGAAAAGAGAAATATACGTGTATCATATAAGCAACGTATATGCATCTGGGTTGTGTTCAAAACTTGAAAATAATGAAACTCTGGTCCTGGATAGAAAGTTGCTGAGCTCATGCACGCGGATACTGTATCATATTATCAAACGATGGTGACAATGGCACATATGACGTACATGATACATACTCTCCTTTTTACCCATCACTAGTTGTGTTTGGTTAAGGAGGCATAGGATGCCTGACTACTCAAACCCTACCTTCAATTACATGCTTTGATTAAGACTTTCCTTTCTATCTTCATTGTCCTGCTTTGGACTTTGTAGTTTGTCCCCCTTTTTATAGACATTTTTTCTTAAATGCTTCTCTTAGTACTCGAAGAATAACCATTTGTTAAGGTATTTTTCACTGTAACTATAGCAACGACCACCTTTATTACTGTTTACACATTCGCAAAGTTGTCTTGTTTAAGCCTAATTCTATGTATCTTGCTGATACTTGGGTTAATTTATTGGCAGAAAAAGTAATGTTCTATTTGCCAATTTGCGAAGTTGTTAAGGTTTCCTTTTGTGGGGTCAAACCTGTGATAGGAGCCGGTGGGAGGGTGGTCCCGGTCTCTAAAGCCAATGTAGCCCAGAAGGTAACTGTTAACAGCTTCTTTGCAGAGGCAGAGAGAGCAATTTTTTTATTGGTCAAGGCTGTTTTGGTCTTTCTGTATGGAGCCAGAATTTATTAGGGAAATTTAAGGAAATAGCCACAATTACCAATTTATTACCTTAAAGCTGTTTTGACCGCCTTTAAGGCGACGAAAGAACTCGGGATTAGTGTTGCCAAGACAACATTTGTCAATTACAAGATTAACATTGACAAAAGTGTTGTAATTTAATTGCTTTTTGAAACCAAATTTCAGATTGGATGATGCCGTTTGTTACCCTTTTGAATTGCCCTGGTGGCAGCATCAATTCCCATATTGAAAGTTCCAGCTCTGGCCTGTGTTTTATAAGCTAGTTCTTGTCCATGTCTTGATCTTACCCCTCCATTGCTATGACTATGCTCTCCTTATACATCACAAAACAAAACCAAACAAACCAGAGCGCATGCCGGTTGTGAAAAAACACGTTTTGCTTTTGTCTGTTTATCCGGACTGATGTTACGAACATTGATATGAATTATGAGTTGTAAGATTGCCACATGAAGCAAGAGACACAAGTGGGTGTGATGTCCCATGCAAGCTTCAATCTTTACATCTCCTTCGATGGTTGAAGCTAAACACAAGTTGTAAAAGCCACTGTCAGTGCTTCCGAGACAGAATCAAACACACAAAAACTTTGACACAATCTTCTGCTAAAGAGACTATACCAGTACTCGGCGAACATTCGATTTCAATGATTTTTTCTTGCTGAGAGAGAGAGAGGGTATCCTGTTCCTCCATTCTTTATCACCGTGAAGAGTGTGAGAAAGAACGAGAGAGAGAGAGAGAGAGAGAGAAGGGTAACGGAGGAGCAGGTTAAGACACAAGAGGGACCTACTGCTTATTTTTTGGCGGGCACCAACAGTCACTATCAATGATTTTTTGCTTTGGGTTGTGGTGGTGGTTTCTCTTAATGACCCATCTAATCACTCAAACAATCACAAACACACTTTGCTTATTTGCTGGACAGAGATAGATCTTGATTTAAAACCAACCCATCCTCATCAACCTTTCTCTTTATTTCTTTGTTATTTTGGTCATAAAAGAATCAGTAGGTGAGTGTGTGGTTGTCTCAAACAAGGTTTATAAAGCTCTGTTGAGGGTGCCTGGGCGGAAGGGAAAAAAGAGCATATCACAATCATATGAAGAGATCTTTTGCTGTGAGTTTCTACTTCATTCCTTAATTTTTATCTATTTCACTCTTCTCCTTTTCTTGTTCTGCTTTGCTTCGCTTCGCTTCTTGCCTCTCTATGTCTGACACTCAAGTTTTTATTATTAAGATCTGGAATAATGTTTTAGAAAATCAAATAAAGCCTGACCTGATCATCTAAATTCAGCTTGAAATAATGTTAAAGAAAATCTAAACAGTCATTTTGTTTTTCTTTTAGTTGTTTATGAGTGGTAGTGGAGAAATGTATCTCGATTTTTTAGGTTTTTTTTTTTTTTTAATTCTTTTTATTTGGTTAATTTTTTGTGGCTTTTCTTGGCTTATATCTTTTTGGCAAAATGTGGCTCCTTTAAGCAGCTTTTCTGTTATTCAACCAGAAACAAAGCGTGAAATCTGTGAAAATCACATATTATCCATGACTTGGGTGATAAAGCTACACTTTAACAACAAATTGAACGTTTCGATTAGCATATAGCCCTATGGGCTATCAGGGTTTCTTTTGATTTCACATTATAGTTTCTCTGTTTGGCCGTGACATGATAAATTAAGAATGCATGAATTGAAAGCTGCTTATGATAAGATTTTTTAGTTTGATAATTATACATGATTAATCAATTAACAAAAGATTCCCTTTTAGCTGGTGGCTGTGGTTCTGGTATTTGCATTCTGCAGTGAAGCTTCATGGGCTGTCAAGGGCAGCTCACAATGCAAACAAACCAATTCAGGGGTGGTACGGCCTCATAGTGTTTCAATCACTGAATTTGGCGCTGTTGGAGATGGTGTCACTCTCAACACAAAAGCCTTCCAAAATGCTATATTCTATCTCAATTCATTTGCTGACAAGGGTGGGGCCAAGCTTTTTGTCCCAGCTGGCAGGTGGTTGACAGGAAGCTTCGATCTCATCAGTCATCTAACTTTGTGGTTGGATAAGGATGCTGTAATTCTTGGATCTACAGTAAGCCCTCTCCTTCTCCTATGTGGGAAATTGTAAAACTTTTTCCATATTAGCTGCAGTTTGCCTCTCTTCTTGAATTATATTATGGCTGGGAAATGTTATTTCTTAGAAGCTGTAAGATTAAGATATTGCTAATTTTACAACATTGTAACAATTAATGTCCATGCCCGGGAAGTAATTAGCTAGCTTTCTTTGTATGCCATTGCTCTAAGGTGTAAAGTTAGTAGTTGATACTGTAAAAATGAGAGCGTAGCAGTGATCATTGATGCCTCCTAGTTCAATGAATTTTTTTGGATCTCGAATAGGTGGATCTCCATGTCCATTTTGGCAGCTTTCTTATGTGACATTGAGGTCATAGGTATATTACCCTTAGCACATAATGCTAAGTAGTTGCATCGTTTCAGAACTCAGATGATTGGCCCATTGTTGATCCCCTACCATCATATGGCCGAGGCAGGGAGTTGCCCGGTGGAAGACATCGAAGCCTCATATATGGACGCAATTTGACAGATATCATAATTACAGGTTGGTGGTATCATCTAAGAATAATCTTCCACATATATGTTTTTGGTTTTCTTGACGCCGCTGGTTACTGCAAGCAGGAGATAATGGAACTGTTGATGGTCAAGGCAGAATCTGGTGGGAATGGTTTCGAAATGGAACCCTTGATTATACCAGGCCCCATCTAGTTGAATTGATGAATTCGAGTGGTGTTGTCATCTCAAATTTGACCTTCTTAAATTCACCATTTTGGACCATCCACCCTGTATACTGCAGGTTTGTTGTCTCTTAAATGCTTTGTTTGTTAGATTCGAGTATGCTTGTTATCAATTTAAACTGTACAAAAGTGAAGCTTTTATGAATTAGGGGGAGAGTTGAGACTGTTTTTCTGGATGAACAGCCATGTTAGAGTGCAGAATGTCACAATCCTTGCGCCACTTGATTCACCAAATACAGATGGAATTGATCCAGGTAAGCATCTTCAACTAGGCTTACAACTCTCCCTTCTTAATAATTGGTATTCTGTTCTAGTTTGGGTTCCAAACACTAATCATAGAAGTACTTGGTGCATCCAGATTCTTCTGATGATGTTTGCATTGAAGACTGTTATATTAGCACTGGAGATGATCTGATTGCCATCAAAAGTGGGTGGGACGAGTATGGCATTTCATATGCTCGTCCCAGTACAAAAATTATCATTCGCCGGCTCATTGGAGAAACTCAACTGGGTGCAGGGATTGCAATTGGAAGTGAGATGTCTGGAGGTGTATCTGAAGTTCATGCAGAAAACCTCCGATTTTTCAACTCAGTTACAGCTATTAGAATAAAGACATCTCCTGGAAGGGGTGGTTATGTGAGAAATATTTTCTTCTCAAATGTGACCTTGGATAATGTAGACATAGCTATAAGGTTTACCGGTCAGTTTGGGGAGCACCCAGATGAGTTTTTTGATCCAAATGCTCTCCCTAGAATAGAAAGGATAACCTTCAAAGATGTCATGGGGGAGAACATAAAAGTGGCAGGTCTCCTAGAAGGTATAGAAGGGGATAATTTTGTGAACATTTGTTTATCAGACATTACCCTTAACGTAATCTCAGAGTCTCCATGGAACTGCTCTTATATTGAAGGATATTCTTACTTAGTTAGCCCAGAAACCTGTGATTCTCTAAAGGACAGTGTCTTCCCCAAGCACTACTTAGATTGTTATTATCTGTCCAGTCATTTTTGGAGTTCAAGTAATCAAAATAGAGGTGCTCGATTGTGGTCTTGGTAAATAATGAAACATAGGTTCGGAGGTGAAAATACCTTCTTCTTCTGTGAAAGTTCAATATTTTTTTTTTTTTTTTTTTTTTTTTTTTTTTTTTTTTTTTTTTTTT
>JANLJB010030958.1:227-14660 GCA_026212285.1 Bursera cuneata | reverse complement strand
AAATTTTTTTTTTTTTTTTTTTTTTTTTTTTTTTTTTTTTTTAATTTGATTCTTGCCATTCTCGACACAACGACCCTTTGCACTGCCAAATAAATGATTGCCTGACATAAGAAGAATTGAGTGGAGTTTCGGATCTTTGGTTGTTGACTCATGAGATGGTACTGAGAAAAGATTGTTTCTTGTAACTTTGTGTGCAGTAACAAATAATTGAGTGATTATCGGAAATGGAAGATAGAATGAGCTTACTTCAAAAAAAAAATTGTTTTGTTTTTTTTCTCATTGTATTTGTTCGTTAAGAATTTCAAAAGATTAAGTTTTATGGAAACAAAGAATTCAATAACTAAAGAAGGATTGGGAAAGATATACTTAGCTTCGCGTTTGCTGCCTATTTTTCTGATTTTGATAAATGCACCTGATTATAAATCTTCATAATAAGTTTTGCTATAAACAAAAAGATCACGTAAAAGCACATCTTCAAGAGAACAGAATTGCCTTACTTTTCACGCAAGGAATCAAGTAAGGCACAGCAGATTCTGTGTTTTTTGGTAGTAACATTTTAGGGGAGCTTAGCGGGAGGGGGAGAGCTCACGTTAATACCTTTTAGCACGGGGTTGAGAGATGGCAATTTTAAATGCGCATTAATATCAGAATGAAAAGGGGGGGAAACCAATTGTAAATTGTAGAGTATAAAAATTACATACATGTGTAAATTCAAGTTTGCTAATAAGACAATCACCAAGATTACACAAAACCAATTCTATGGACCCTTCTCAAAGGCTGAGAATCCAAATCCTATCTTGGAGAAGCCTCACTCCAATCCTTCTTTATTACAGAACATAAAACCTGCCTTGAAATGTGGGTTTCCAACTCTCTTGACACCTCAGTTAATTTTAAGTCAAAATTGCTTCTGTATTTGTACTTTGGTGATGGCACAACACCAGAGAACCTAGTTGGGGAGCCTGAAAATCGCCTCCTTGGGCTTGAAAACCTTCCTGGTGACCCTGTAAGCCTTCCTATAGAAATGAGAGGCGTTGAGCCTGATCCTGTATTAGTCAAATTCGTATCTGGGTTCATTAGTGGTCCAGATTTTGTCTCCAGTGGTAGTGGCTGTAGTGGATCATGTTCTAGTTTTGGCTTCTGTTTCATGAGTCGTTCTCTAGCCCTCTCAGCTGCTAGTAGAGCTTTATCTTTGCTCAGTTTTATCAGTTTCCAAGGGTCAATGCTCACATGGAAGCCTTGTTTCTTAGCAGAGGTAGAAGGTTCAGGATTTCCATCAATTCTTACAGACAACACTGCTGGATTCTGAAGATTTAATAAATTCACCAAGGTAAGCGTGCTCATTGGTCATGTAGGTGCAAACTTAAAAGTGCTCTGACTAAAATATATACCTGATTTATCCTACTATGTCCCCTGCATATAAATCTCGAGACAAGTGTCTGTTTTTCGGGTGAATCAAAGTCACTGCTATCATCTGAAGAGAAATCTGAATCATCCAGTTCTGGAAATTGATTCCGCTCTTTCATGGCCAATATATAATCATATGTTTTCATTCCCTGCAACAACAACCAAGATACCAAATGAAGTAGTTAGCTAGACTCCGTGGTTCGTAAGAGTATGTGCAAAAAGATTTAAAGCAACTCAAGATTAAAGCACTGCAAATGCGAACACTTAATCTCTTCAATTTCGATATTTCTTGAAACTTGAAAAAATTCATACTTGACAATAATCAAACTTGACCTCTTTTCTCAATGAAAATCTTGATTTCCACGTAGTCAACTTTTGCAATTGGATAGTCTTCTTGAACAATTTACTTCACTTAAACATCAAATTTCAGATCCTTGCATTCATGATTTTCTTCAACATGTTGCTTTTCTTCAATATGACTTTCCGCTTCCAGCTCACCAATATTTTTCTCGATTTTTTTGTTGACTCTCGATATCATGTTAGATCTTTTAGAACTTTCTCAACCACATGCTACTCAAACAGTATTTACTTGAATAATGAACTATCTTAGAAAATGTTCTATATTTGTAGTTTTTAATCCAAGCATCCCAATTCTAATTTTCAAATCAAGCATTAAAATCTATCGAAGAATTTTGATTGTAGTTAAGAACTGTTGAAAAAAAAGACAACAAATATAATCACCAATGACAATATCAACAGAATAATCAAAACTTTTTCCCTCTCCATGTAAATATGCTAACAAACCAAACAACAGTTACCGAACAAGAGGCAAATAAAAATCATAGTAATCACAAGCCAAATAAATAATTATCCACAAATCAAGAACACCAAATTAGTATAGAAAGCCCACAAACGGAAAAATTTACGAAAATTGTTGTCTGAAATCAAAAACTTCCACTACCAAATAATAAGTTACATAGGTCAAACTCTCCAATATAATGTAAGAGACTTATAGTATCAACATCAAAAGCATGTGTTCAACATCTATATATTGGCTCACAACACAATAGTATTATCAAAAGATGGATTTCAAAAGCATTGGTCATCTAACAAGTGGGTCTACGAAAGTACATTAAAGATATGATAAATTGAAAATCAAACGGATAGAGTTGTAGAGAATGATGTCAAGGTTTACTACTCCAATTTGAGCTGAAGAACTTCGTTTGACTATTTAATCTTTAGGATAAAGCTTTAACCTTTTTCTTTCTTACTTCTCTTGGTTAGCTCAAAACAATGTCTTATAAGTGAGAAAGAAAAAAAAGAAATGAGTTATGTATGCCAAGGTACGTACGTACTAGGCCACGTATTTCTCATGTAGTTGGTGTTGTAAGCCAATTCCTATCTAATCCTAGTAAAGAGCAATGTACAACAGCGAAATGGTTCCTTAAATATCTCAAAGGAATTCTTAAACCAGTTTATATTTTGATACTGATAAATCTACGTTGTGTGGATATGTAGATATAGATATGGCAGGTGAAATTGATTTTAGGAGTCCACATCGAGATACTTTGTTAGCTTTGTAGTGGGAGTAAGTTTATGGCAATCCAAACCGCGAAAGTGCGTTGCGTTGTCTACCATAAAAACTGAGTATATTTGCAGTAAAAAAAAATTCTTACAGGAATTAGGTTTGAAACAAGAGAGATATGTTGTCTATGGTAATCATAGTTCGTCTATCTTTTCAAGAATGAAAGCTTCTATTACAAATCCAAGCATATTAATCGATATACCGTTGGATTTGCAATGTGCTTACGATTAAGAGAGACTAATACACTACATCTTAAAAAAATCCATACAACTAAAGATAGATATAACATAATAACAAAAGTATAACAAAAGGAAAGCTACAAATCTACAAGCAAAAAGCAAGCTTAGTAGAATCTCTCACATAAGATGGAGGGGGAGATTTGTTGGGTCCTTTACATGTGCACAGCCTAAAACTTACCATGGGATAAAGACAAAACAAGAAAAAACAAAACAAAACAGATAATACAAAAGTAGGTTGTGCAAGGAAGCGAGCAAGTGAGTGCGAAGAAGAAAAGAAAAAGGTGAGAGAGACAAATCGTTTACTCTATTTTCAAGCTTGATTCTACAAATCAAATGGTTAAACAAACTTCAAATTCTATTTTGGCTCAAATTTGGACTGGTGAACCTTACTATCTTATACTCTATCAGATTTAATTTCAATTTAAATCCCTCTTTAGTATATTTTTCTTAGACCCACCTATTAGAGTACCAAAACTTACTTTTTGTATATATGTTTTTGGAATCCATCTTTTGATGATGCTATTATGTTATGAACCGTGATATTGATATCTTGATGTTGTATTGTTGATGTTGTGAATCTCTTATATTCTATTAGAGAATTGATCTAACGTAAACCATTATTTGATAGTGAAAAGATTTTAATATCGGAAAATAATCATTTTAGTTTTTCCCATTTACAAATTTTCAACATAAATTTAGTATTCTTGATGTGTACATAATTATTTACTTAGGTTGTAATTGTTGTGATTTTTATATGCCCATTTTTGTGATTATTGTTTGATTTGCTAGCTTATTTAATTGCACTAAGAAGGAAAAAGTTTTAAAAAATTTACAAAATTAGTCTTATTTTTAAGTAAAATTATAAAATAGTTTACCCATTTAAAAATTTTCACACCATAGCCCTCAAGCTATTGAGCTGAGCCACTGAATTATTGAGCCAAGCCATCAAGCTACCGAACTGAGCCATCGAGGTATCTAAGGGGTTTGTTGTTAAACTTTTTGGAAAGAGAACTATTTTTACATGGACTTAAAAAAATGTTATTTTTGGTACTTTCTAAATAATTTTGATTATTCTGCTATCATTTTCGTTTGATTATTTTTCCTAATTAGAACATGTACCATTTCATCAGTAACCCGTATCATAAACTTTTACTCCTTATTTCAAAAAAAAAAAAAATTTCATCCTAGTTTTTAGTCTAACGAACCTACAAATCAAATATACGAATTTGGGTTACTGTACTAGATTCTAAATCGACATTTTTAGCAACATCGGTTACTATAGCCCTCACATCATCTACTCATTGTTAGGAAGATGATACTCTCTAAATCGTTCCATGCCATAAAAAGATATGATAAACTTGCTCTCATGCCATTTGATGAAATGGAAATGCTCCATGTCATGAAAGACATGATAAACCAACTTTGATACCATTTGCCAAAACATAAATTAACACGCAGCTTCCTTTCATAGATAAAAGATTCTAATTATTTGATATAACAAAAATAATAATAAAATAAATTTCCTAATTTTTTTTTTTTATTCTAATTTTCATTACATGAGATAAACACTAAAGGAAACTAAATAATAATAACAATAAATATTAAAGATAATTCTAGAAGATTTATTCCAAAAATCATTCTACTTCAAATTTCACACCTCATATTGACTAAAACTCATGTTCTAGGAATGAAACATGTGATGATACGTGGTACAAAAGAAGACATTTCATATTGGTGAAAAGATGCTGCTAGCAAGTGAAATTTGGGAAAACTGTGTTTGAATGATTGGAGTTGGCTGACTCTTATTTAAGTAGATAAGTACAAAATATTACAAGATGCTGCAATACCAGTTAACGTTTAAACAGGGGAGAGAAGCACAATAAAAGTTGAAGGGGCCATTTTGGATAAACATTTTTTAAGCCACGTGATGTAGTGGTAACTCTAATCCTTTTATCAGAACTTTTTACCCATAGAAAATGTTGTTTATTTCATTCATTAGTATCAGGACATGTCGCATGGCAGATTTGTTACATGGTTGTCAAGACTAATAGGTAATGGGAAAGTTCATTGCTAATCCTTAACCTGTTTGTTTGACCACAAATAGCAGATAGTAACTGTATAATGAATTATGGACTGCAATATTAAAATTGCTGAAATAGCCGAAAACAATGGGTAGCATTTTAGTAGATGATATTCTATAAAGAGAGAATTTTTATTACCTTTCTAATCAGAACCACATGAAAAAAGAAAAGCTGTCCCATTGCTGCTGTACCATAAGCTGTCATTAGAGCCAACAACACCTGCAACATTTCAACAAGTTACAAACAATCAATGAGGAAGTTTGAATATATAAAGATTTCAATAAACACTGCTGAAGGAAAAAGGATAACTTTATATTACCGATATTGTGGCGAGAACCTCTCTTGGAAACTCAACATACAGCTTCCTCTTTAGCTCCTGCTCAATTCCTTCCTTAGCCACAAAGCACCTGATGAATATGGCCATGGCAGTTCCTCCTTCTATAATTAGCTGTACCCAGTAACAGTTTAATGGGCAAGGTAAATATGGAATTAGGAAAAGGAAAACTAGGAATTAACAGATGCAAAGCTACTGACCATTAACAAGACGAAAA
Organism: Bursera cuneata; assembly: GCA_026212285.1. Classification (NCBI taxonomy): domain Eukaryota; kingdom Viridiplantae; phylum Streptophyta; class Magnoliopsida; order Sapindales; family Burseraceae; genus Bursera; species Bursera cuneata. The sequence continues at coordinate 8,800 of JANLJB010030958.1, read as the reverse complement.
CCATTAGAAGGATGAAAGTTGTGTAATTCCTTTTCCCAACACAGTTGTTTAACCACTGGAACACAAACAAACAACTTTATGAGAAGTTTGGTAGCATTTTCCTTTTATATCTTCTGAAAACAAATGGGAAACAATAACATAAATGCTAATCTAAAGAAAATTACCCCAGTTCTTACCCTGCAATGGTGATCAAATCCTTCAACGCACCGGTTGCAACTCCTACAATGTTTGCTATGCTTTTTCACCTGATATAAATAAAATAAAGCTTTAGATGACAATATACTTTTGTTAGTTTCTGCCCATAGTAAATTAGATGCTAAATGTGCAAAATGGTCAACCTGGAAATCGCATAACGAGCAAAATGAAATGTCATCCTCTTTTAGGTCAGGTGAAATTGCATCATCTTTCATGACAAGGGGAAACGGGATCAATGGTTCCAATTGAGTACTAGTCTTCAGAGGATCTAGATACTTCCTCCTTATAAAAGTTTTAAGTATCTTCCTCTCCAATCTCCTGAAAAACCTCAGAACAAGTTGCCCCAATATAAATCCATAATTTAACTTTGCAAATCCATTGGCTTTGGCCCTTTTCTTCTTTCTAAAGCTCGTCTTATCAGTAGGGTCGATTCCAGTACACCTTATAAATAGAAACATAACCGAAAGCGCCTGAAGGAAAGCAAGAAAATTAATCAATTTCACTGAGTTTTGAGTATTATTTAATAAAAATAAAATTAATTTAAAATTTCTCCGATACATTACCACAAAGGAAAAGGTTGTGGTTACTGTAATTTCAGCAACTCTGTTTCCGAGAAATAGGCCTAGAAAAGTATAAAAGACCACTACCAGAAAACTGTACACTGCCATTCCCACCATCTGCAATTTATGGTCCAACATTCAAGATTTAAAATGTGGGTGATGTTGCTTACTGGAATGTTTGAAGATTTCTACCTACCTGTAGAGGATGGAGAGGGCGTTGCCAACCATGGCGTCTCATGGTCTTTGTTCGGCAGTTTTCTAGAGCGCAGCAATTGCAACTTCTTGTTCGAAACAAAATCAGATTTTGTTGGGGGATAAGAATACTTTTAGTGATCCATGGAGTTTGCTTCGTGCCCTGAAGGCTAAAAAACAAAAGTGCGTTTCACTGGCAGCTAATTTTGTCGTTTTCCTTGAACTTCACGCCCTCCACGCTCAAAATCAATTCCCTAACTCAACGGTCATATTGTTTTGAAATTTAAACGGCGCTTGAGAAGTATTGGTCAAGAGTTTGATGCTGATCTATTCTGGCCCATCACATTGGCTGTGATGCTTGTTGAAGAAACCGGTGCCCTCGCTACCATCTGGCAGACAATAACTGGGCCATTAAATAAGACTTATTAGATCTATGACATGTGAAAATTGGGCCATTATCTGGGCCGCATTTAAGTCCAGATCTTTTAACTACTGTACAATGAGGCCCATGGGCCTTCAACTGCATTGTAACGCATACCATGTTCTGGGTAGCGTCCGGAAATTGGAATCATATAATGTACCTCTTGGGTCCACTGTTAAACAAAACAAATCTTATTTTTTAATAGATTTTTAATTATAATTTTGTTTAATAAATGAATCAAAATGTGTTTAACTTAAAACTATATAGATATATAAATTTTAGGTCATTCATCTTATCTAATTTAATATTAAGATTTAAAATAAAAAAACTGTATTTATTGATATCAATTTATCGATTATTTTAATTATTAAATATGTGAGATGAATGATTTTAAATTTATATATTTTATCTATATATTTTATATTGATTAAATTTAGAATAAAAATTATATTTAATAATAATAAAATTATAAATTCTCTACACCTTTTTATTAAGCTCAACGACTGGTTAAAAGTTCAATAAAAAATTAAGTTAACAAGAAGATAAAAGTTTTTATTCTATTTAACTTAACTAATCTGAAAATTTGCATAATTTTTTTTTTAAGGTACTCTTGATGATTGTTTCAAGAAGTCTTATTAACGAGGATTGAAATCATATGTATCGATTGAAGAATGCTAGTACTTCAAAAAGATAAAGTTTATACAATTGAAGAATGCTACTACTGCAATAAGTGATGATGTTATAGTGTTAACAAATGTATCATACACTTATCGGTAAATCTTCCATGCGGGAATTGCAGATGTACTGTATACATTAATGTGAAGTCGCTGCTGTTTGCCAGACTAAGGGCCTATATAAAGCATAAGAATAGGTGGATTCTCTGGTTTTAATTTGCCCGTACGGCTTTCTTCGATGATCACTAATCTTAGGGTTGTTAGTAATTTATGGAGCGTTGAGAAATCTTGTAGTTAACTGCTGTTATTGTTGTGCGAATATTTCCTGAAGTGTATATAGTGAAGGTTTTAACTCTCATAGTTACTAGTTAATAGTTATTACTGGGTAATACGTATCATCAGACTTAAATAAATATGTCTAGGCATGCACTGGCCCTTTGTTCAGTTGAGCTGTTTTATACATTTACATATTTAAGATTATTTTTAAAATCTAACAAAGACCATTAATCGGACAAGTGATTCTGTTAACAGAAAGATGATATATGGAGGAAATGAGATTACTGATAGTGCCGTGGTAACATATCGACCTGAATGGGGACTCCTCGATCAAAGCCTGCAAAAGTAAATTAAATTTATGCTTGATATTATCCTGACTTTATTTATATATTGTTTCCTTTTGACACATAAATACTGATATTGTCCGCCGGTTGATTTTGACAACCCACTTTAAGCTTTTAACAAGCATATAAAATTGTACACCAAGTAAAAATTACAGTACTGCTATACTTTTCCAAACCTATATACATATTGTCAATATATATACACGGAGATAATATTTATATCCTAATTAATAATTATTGATTTTCTTTTCTGGCTTAGATACGCCAAAATTTATCTCCAAACTCGTGCTGATGAACCCTCAACGACAAAGTTGACCCCAGAGAAGGTATTTATCCAATACCTGAAACCCTGTGGTGGAAGCACAGTAATTCAAAACGCATGCATAGCGCACAAGCTTATGGAAGATATAGGGAAATACTATTAAGGAGCATTATCTAAAGCCAAAATACCAGCAATGACCATATATATTCTAGCTAGTTCGTGGAGAAAGTGGTGCAAGATTGAGGAAGCTGTGGAGAGCCAGGCAAGATACCAGGCACACCATTGTTACTGCTTCCGTCATTGCCCTTTGGTGTTCCAATTATTGTTGAGATTGCCGCAGCCAAAGCTGCTGTAAAATTCGGGTCTGAAGTAATGGCTGCGGTAACCGTTTCAACCACGGAAGCATGTCGTTGCCCTAATTGCGCAGTTGGCATTGAGGCTAACTTAGGAGCCCCGTACACGGGATGCCTTAAAAGTTGTTGACAGCCATGCAAAGGTAGAGGAAATGTAGCCGGGGAAGGAGGGGCACGAAGGAACTGCATCGAGTTTGCGCTATGTGTCAAGTCAAGGGTGATGGTGGGAAATGGAGCCGAGGCGGAGAGGGTGGCCATCGTTGATGCAAAGGGCACAGAATGAACGAAACCAGAACTTGTTAGAGAGTCTTTGCTAGTGGTTGAACCTGAAAGGAGCATGGTTGCGGCAGCTGAGGTCGTGCTAGCCATGGCTGTGGCTGCTGGTGGTAGTGGGTGATTATGGTTTCCTTCATATGTTGTGATGAGAATGGTCCTATCCTCTGCGCATCGCTGCACCTGTAGAGACATCGTTTAGGTTTGGTAAATTTGGCAACCAACGAGGGCATGAAGGACATTTACTATATATAACGTAACAGCTAACGTTAATACTTGCGGGCACGTAAGCGTTGAAATGGTAATAATATATAGTTAATATTTTTCTTATGTAAGAAAATGATAAATTTCCAGCGGGAGTTTCTGATGAAAATTCTCAAGATGGGGCCATGGTATCATTATCATAATAATCTCAAGAACCATCGCCGGCATATCAGAGTGAGAAGTAATCTAGGCAGAAGACTGTACCTGCTTACGAACTGGGCATCCAGCGGCCATGGTGCATCGATAATAGGCGCGTGGACAAGGGTTACCCTTTGCCATCTTTTGACCGTATTTCCTCCATTGACATCCATCACTGATCTAAGGAGACGTGCCAGACGAAGATCTTTCATTATTTAATCCAGATCCTCATAAATATTGATAATATATATAGTTGAGATAAAGGGTGTAATTTCTTACCAGTGGAGCTTCTGATCTTGCTCTTACGGAGACTCGCGCTTTCCTAAAAGGCGCCTCAGAAGTTTGCTCTTCCTTCTTTGTTTGATCGAAATTTGGACTTCGAGGGGATGCTCTCCAGCTCTGAGACGTTTGGTCACCTCCACCTTCAGTGGAAACTTGCTTTCCTGGGATCTTGATGATTGGATGGTCCCGTTCCTTCGACATTATTTCAGTCGTATTTTCCGGAGAAACTGACAGTTCTTGAGTTTTGTCATCAGATATTGAGGGCTCGTTGACGTTTAATGTAGCAGATAACCGTGGGTCCATGAACTGTTGAGCTGACACTATGGAACTTGACTTGCCATTCAACTCAGATTTCTGTTCAAGAACAGTAGTTGATCTTTTAAACTTCGATTCAATTGAGTACAGAAAAAAAAAAAAAAGGAATTTATTAAGCTGTAATTATAAAACAACCCTCACAATTTCTTTTTCTTTTTGTTTTAATGGAATTGAGGAGAAAAACTTGTTCAAGTTTATTTTAAACTTTTCCAATTTGATCTTGACCAAACATTAGAATGAACAATAGATACACACCCTCAGACGCACAAGTGGAGTTCATATAAATTAAATTGATTAATTCGCATCATAGAAAAAATTTCATAAGATATTCAGTGAAATAAAAACAAATATTTCGTGTATGTACAAAAATTTGTTGTAACTTAAAACCGGGGCCAGGGCTGATCATCGATCGAAATCTTGAATGCCACTTAAGGATCGAGAGGAGTAAGACAAAACTCTCGTATAATTGGGACAAACCTTTTGGCTGCAGGCAGTAATGCACAGAAGCCTAGATGAACATCTTTATGAGCAAACAAACGCCCTATATATAATAGACTCGATCCAAACCTACCATATACCTATCGTAAGTAAGATATCATTGATGGAGATTGGAACTGTATACTTGAGTTTAATGGTAATCACTGGTGTAATAAAGATAGGGAGCTTCCATCGTCTAGGTGGCTCTGCGTCACATTCTAATTAGAATACCGAAGGGAAAAGATAAATAAATAAGTTACTTAAAAAGTTGATACCGGATCAAAGAAAGCATTCTTCCCATATTAATTTAAGTCAGGCACGTTACCCAATTCATTAAGAAATAAAAATAAATAACTTTAATCTGCTTATCCTTGAGTCTCATCCTTACATGATAGTTTAGGATAGAGAAACCCTTGCATTCTGATATTTTAACTTAATGTGTTAAAAAGGATAAGGGGTAAGTTAAGGATAATCAAATTAAAGTTACCAAATCACCTGCTTTCGCGGACTCCCATGTGCCTGTTTTTGCATTGCCAAGATTAGTTGACTGTGCAATTCACTATAACTTTTCGTTATCTGATCCAACGCGCTTCTCAGTTTTCTGTTCTCTTCGTATAACTTGTCTAACTCAACCTGAAGCGTACTCAGCTGCAAATCATGATCCCAGAATTAAGTTATATATACTTAAAAACATGATAATATATATAATTACACACAACAATATAAGTACCGTCGCCAAAACTCACCTCCGTATTAGATTTATCGTCAGTTGCTGTTCTTAACGAAATTCCAGAACTTGAACTGAGAAGATTCAGTCTTGTCTGCAAAACATAAACTGATCATCGTCACGTACGACAAGCAAACAAAATCTTTTTAAATTTTCAAAAGTTTAAAAATACATAGATAAACGTAAAGCCATCGTAAAATTTAAATCGTTGACACATAATCAAGCAGTTCAGTGGATACAACCCCACAAGGAAAAGAACAAAAAGAAAAAGTTAAGCGTGTGAAAACCTTACGTTTACACTGCAATCAAGTGGAGCTGATGAATCATTTTTTTGCTCTTGATGATCATGCAAGTGGTTGTTACTAGAAAAGAAATCCATTTCTTTGATCGGTGGCGTATTATGATCCATGGAAGTCTCAACAACCCGATCAGGATTTTTCCATAGAGAGTCACCGGAGCGCAAGAATGTCAATTCGCGCCGATGTTGTTGTTTTTCCATGACTGAAGAAAGAGGAGGAGTAGTAGTTGTGTAGCCCTTTCAAGTTTCAACTAAAGTATATAAGCGATTTTTTATTTTTAATTAATAGAAACGCTTAGCTTATAAGTGGGGGTCCAAAAATAAGAAAAAGGTCGAGAGAGGAGGAGTAAGCGAAGACCAGCCGTTTTTATAGCGGGAGATATGACGTCAAAGTTGATGTAAGGGCAAACGTGGTGGCATCTGAGGAAGGCAGGACATAATAGCGTGAAACTCAAGGTGAAGAAGTGAAGGATTCGCTTGGATTCCGTTAATAGTAGTGATAAAAAGTAACGGGGATTCCGATTTTTAGTTGAGTGGGATTGAGTACGGGGAGTCACGTGGGGTCGTCGTCTTGAGGTCAACGAAGTTGACGGCACGGCTCCATCTGACGGTGGTTGTGATAATATTGGGTCCTACAAGAGAGAAATACCTAATCCCACTGACTTTGAAGCCCCACGCCCCGCCCCCCGCACGTCATTTTTTGTTCTACCCACGTCAACGGCAGTTGTGGAAGATAACGTTCGGCTTGGCTCGGCTCGCCTAACACGGATTTAATTTAAATTAATTTATTATTATATAGTATATACATTCAATAACTCCATATATATAATTTAACATTTTCTTCTAAACTTGATTCCAACAATGATGAATTTTTTTTTTAACTATATACAAAATGTAAATAATATGTTACGTTTATTCTATAAAGATCTCATTTTAAAATAATAATTCTCAATAATATTGAGTACATTTTAATAATACACATTAAAACGTTAAAATTTATGTATTTTCATTATGAAAATCATTAAATCGTATAAAAAATTATATTTTTTATTCATTAAATTCAATTAATTTATCATAATTTTTTATATATTTTAATAATTAATATAATAAGAATAAAAAAGTTTAAATGTCTTAATATGTATAGTTAGAGATTATGTTTAGACTATCATTTATTTATTTATAAGAAAGACTATAGTATGGATTTAAGTGGTGTTGTATGCTTAATAAGGTATAACGGCCAAGATTTTTTCTCATAAATTTAGTTAATTAATCTTATTTTCAGTTTCTAAAAGGTATACAAAATCTTGGTACATATAGATTCATTTAAAATATAGTAACCATGATAATAGTTAATTAATTAAAAATAAAAAATAAACACACAAAATAATATATTGTTTCTCGAATATACAAATGATATGTTACGTCCGTCCGTCTCATGTAAATTTTGTTTCCCTGTAGACAATATAATATTAAAAATGAGTTGGAATTTTTGACTTACTTGATTTTTACTCATTTTTTAGTGGAAGAATAAATGTCAGTGAAATGCCCGGTTAGATAATTCTCCAACATTAAATATGTACTGAATCTACCTAATATAATTGGTAGCTAATTGGCTATTTCTTTTCTTCTTCCTTTATCTACCCGAGCAATCCAACTTTAATTTCTTAGGAAATTTGGTTGAGATTTTAATTAGAAATTCGGTTCTCCCAGACAACCATGAAAGCTGTAGTGCACATCCCAGTCATCAGTCTAATTAATATAACTACTGCACGTGGCCTTTAATGTATTGACTTTTAAAAAGGGAGAAAAATATAGCGGAAGGTTCGCATTAACATTTGGGTACTTGACTAATATCGAAACTTATCTAATTGATCAAAACGAAATAAAATTTATGAAAACTATATATACAAGTACACAATAATTAAAACGCTATGCATTGAAAACGATACGTAGGTTGAAATGTCTAAGTCATTTTTTGTTGATGAATTGCTTGAAAAAATCAAAGATCTTTCGTGGATATGCAAATCACAAACAAATAGTTGAGATAACGTGGGCATGAATTATAGGCTAGCTCTTTTATCTTCTAGGAAAAATTGTAAAAGATACATATAAATCGGTAATCGCTCAATTATACACGTTTACTTTACAAAATTTTGTTGCTACACATTATTTGCGACAATTAAATAGTAAAATATTTGAGCGTAAACTATTTGAATAATTAAGTCTCAATACTATTGATGATTCTCGCTCCAATACAATAAAAATTTCTGGATAACTTGCGAAAAGTATTTCAATGATATAGGATCAATTCTCCATCTCCAAATCGACGTCTGCGTTCTAATATTTTTTTCTAGCTTGTTGAATTCCCCGAAAATGAACAAAAATAAATAAATAATTACGTAGCTTAAGGGGGGTGTATTCAATTAAGACTTTTTATAACTGAATGACTTTTATAGACTTATAGACTTCTAATGACTTTTATAGACTTTTCATGATTATGAAAGACTTTTATAGACTTTCAT
>JANLJB010030957.1:24469-38850 GCA_026212285.1 Bursera cuneata | reverse complement strand
GGGGCAAATATATATTTTTAAGGGTTAAAATTAACAGTTGATTAAAAAAAGTAAACTTCAAGGGTCTAATTGATGAAAATGGTCAACTTGTTTTTTGCTTGAGATTAGGCCAAAACATAAGGGTACTATTTGATATTATCCCAATCACAAATTGATGGTGGATCAAAGTCTCAGGGTGAGGGTTTTTGTTGTTAAAGGGAGAACACAAGATAGAAATTCTAAAGGTAGCAAAAAGGGTAGATCTAAGTGGAGATATAAAAATCTTTGTAAGTACTACAAAAGGAAAGGGCATGTCAAAACAGATTTTTATAAGTTATAGGACAAGAACAAAAAGCCAGGTTCCGATCAAACGGGTAAATAATATGAAAATACTTATGCAACCAGTGTTGTTGAAGATTTCAACAATGATGGAGACCTCTTAATAATCCATGATGATTCCTCTAAATCAATGAGGATTGGATCTTCGATTCAACTTGGACGTTTCATATATGTCCTAAACGGGACTAGTTTTCAACATGTGAAACAGTATCAAAAGGTATAATTTTAATGAGGAATAACGCATTCTGCAAGATTATTGGGATTGGTACGATTCAGATCAAGATGTTTAATGACGTTTTTAGACCACTTAATGAGGTGAGACACATTCCAAATTTGAAGTGTAATATTATCTCTTTAAGTATCCTAAATTCAAATGGGCAAAGGTATATTAGTGAGGGTGGACTTCTTAAAGTTTGTAGAAGTGCTCTAGTTCACCAGTGAGGATTGGATCATCGATTCATCTTGTAAGTTTCATATATGTCCCAATTAGGACTAGTTTTTAACATATGAAATAGTATCGAAGGGTACAGTTTTAACTAGGAATAATGCAGCTTTCAAGATTGTTGGGAACATTCAATGAGGTGAGACATGTTCCAAATTTGAAGTATAACCTTATCTCTTTAAGTATCCTAAATTTCAAATGGGTATAAATACACTGGTGAAGGTGGAGTTCTTAAGGTCTGTAGAGATGCTCTAGTTGTAATGAAGGGCCATAAAAAGTATGACAAGTTATATGTCTTGCAAGGATCTACAGTTTTAGGTAATGCTACGGTTACTACCTCTCCATCTCTTTTAGATAGTGAGTTTATGAAACTGTGGCATATGCGTCTTGGGCATATGGGCCATAATAGGATGTCAGAACTTAGAAACGAGGACTCCTTGGTGAGCATAACACAAACAACCTTGAGTTTTGTGAACATGGTGTTTTCAAGAAGCAAAAAAGGATTAATTTCAGTAATGGCATACATAAAACAAAAAGAAGTTTGGACTATATATATTCTGACCTTTGGAGACCATCTAAAATACCTACGAAGAGTGATTCTAGATATGCTGATCATCATAGATGACTTTTACAGAAAACTTTGGGTTTTCTTTTTGAAGTTGAAAAGCGATGTGTTTGTCACATTTAAGTAGTGGAAGACTTTGATTGAAAAATAAATAGAGAGGAAAGTGAAACGTTTCGCACTAATAATGGGTTAGAGTTCTGTTCTGAAGCATTCAATAGTTTCTGCAAGAAAGAAAGCATATGTGTCTTGGGCGTATGAGCGAGAATGAGAAGTCAGAACTTAGGAACGAGAACTCCTTGGTAAGCATAACACAAGCAAGCTTGAGTTTTATGAACATGGTGTTTTCAAGAAGCAAAAAAGATTAGTTTTAGTAAAGGCATACACAAGACAAAAAGAATTTTAGACTATATACATTCTGACTTTTGGGGACCATCCAAAATACTTACGAAGAGTGGTTCTAGATATATGCTAACCATCATAAATGACCTCACAGAAAACTTTGGGTCTTCTTTTTGCAGTAGAAAAGCAATATGTTTGTCATATTTAAGCAGTGGAAGAATTTGATTGAAAAATAAACGGAGAGGAAAGTGAAACATTTTTGCACTGATAACGAGATAGAGTTCTATTCTAAAGCGTTCAATAGTTTCTGTAAGAAAGAAGGGATTGTAAGCCACTTAACTGTTCCAGGTACTTCATAGCAAAACAGCGTTGTTGAGCGAATGAATAAGACATTGATGGAAAAGGTTAGATGCATGCTCTCCAATTCTAGCTTATAGAAAATTTTTTGGGTTGAGACTACTGCTATAGCTTGTTACTTGGTAAATTGTTCTCCCTTAAATGCTATTCAGAAGAAGACTCCTGAAGAGGTATGGTCTGGTACTCCTACTAATTACTTTGTTTTAATAGATTTTTTGTTGTCCCGTTTATGCACATGTTAATGATGGGAAGTTCAAGTCGAGATCAAGAAAATGCAGTTTATAAGTCTGGCGTTAAAGGATACAAATTATGGTGTCCAGAGTTAAGTAAAGTCATTATTAACCGGAATATAATATTTGATGAAACTGTCATGCTTTGAGGATTATCTTCCAAAGCTGATAATAATATGGATCAACAACAATCAAGCACTCAGTTGAAACTTTATTTTTAGAAAACATCTACATCTGAGGAGACAGTTAGTTTACAGGTACAATCTGGTTCGGATTCAAGACAAGACACACCTACTCCATTCCCTCAGAATTCTAGTGCAAGACATAGACTCATAAAGGTTATTAGACCTCTACAGAAATATACGCAGACTAATCTAGTGGCTTATGCTTTGGCTACAATTGAAGAGATTGAAGCAGTTATGAACCTTCTAAATATTCAAAGGTAGTAAGTTGTAAAAATTTTAATAAACGGATGATTGCCACTCAAGAAGAGATCGAATCTCTTCGTAAGAATGATATTTGAGATATGATCAAGTTACCTAAGAATAAGAAAATTATTCGCTACAAGTGGGAATTCCAAAAAAAGAAAAGTACACCAGGACTAGAGGAACCCAAGTATAAAGCAAGTATAGTTACAAAGAACTACAGTCAAGTTGAAGGTATAGACTTCATAGATGTATTCTCTCTAGTTGTAAAACATAGTTATATTCGAGCTATACTTGGGATTGTAGTCAGAGATGATCTTGAATTTGAGCAAATAGATTTAAAACTGCTTTCTTACATAAAGAACCTAAGGAAAGCATTTACATGGAGCAGCCATAGAGTTTAGGATTAAGGTTTTATGATTTACTTTTATTTAGGATTCTATTTTCTTAATTTTAGTTGACTTCAATAAAAATTAAGATTAATAGAAGGAGTAAGAAAATAAAGTTGTTGAATCAATAGGAGTCATACTCTTATTAAAACTAAAAAATATCTATATTCTACTATAAATATAGAGGGTGAGATCTCTCATTTTATACCTTAATTTTCTTTCTTAGTAAAAATTGTTCTTCTTCTCTGTTTATTATTTTTTATTATTTTTGGATTTTTCACGTATCTTGTATGATATTCTTGAGTATTTCATTCAATTCTTTGTGTAAAAATCTTTTCAACTAGATCACATATATACACCTGTTGGAATTGCAGAGACAGATATGGGAATGAATGGCGAAATGGGCATGTCACATACGGAGACTCTTTCCAAATTATAAAAGCCTTGAAGACACACACACATGTTGTTTGTAATAAATGGATTTTATGCAATGCGTTGGAACTTGATGCTGCGTTTCTATTAGAGGCTAAAGTTCAGAAACTAGTTAGGGCACGCGAGATGCAAATAGAAAGTAATTGTTGCCCTAAAATTCATTGTGGCTATTGCAATTCTGAATGTCTTTTGTGCCTTTTGATATAACTTTTGCTTTCATGTTTCTTTATTGTTTCAGATAAACAGCTTGATTAAGTTATCAGATCACCACAGACAATGAAAGGATAATGACTTCTTGGAAATTCGCTTGACATACCAAGGCCAAAAGATCGCAAAAAGTAAAGTTGAAGAGCCAAGGAGTATGTTATTATATCTTTTTATTTTAATCATTCAGAATCATATACAAGAAAGTCAAAGTATAAACAAAGGAGGAGCAAGCAAGCAGCCAAAGCAACTTTAGGCAATAGCTGTAACTAATCTGTTCACAATCAATGGAACCGACAACACTCAAAGCAAGCAACACCTACCATCGCTGGTAAAAAGTCTAAATTAATCGGCTGAACCACGACATAACAGAACCCAAATCATGCAACAGCATGCAGAAGCCCTAGCCATAGCCCTGAAACCCTTAACTACATCTACACCAACCCCTTCTGCTTCACCTCTACTAATCTACAATAAACATAGATGTAGCTGCAGAGTGCAGCAGAGTGTAGGATATGGAGAGTTTTGATTGATAAATGTCCCTGCATGAAGTATCTTGTCTTGTAGATTTTGTCTCTATTTGTGCTGTTAAAAGTCTAGCTTTGAAGGGTCTGTCCGCCAGGTTTTTTCTCCTTACAGATTTATTGGATCCCCCTTCTGCCCCGAATCTCTAAATTTTCTCCCTGCAGCACTAGCTGATGTGCTGATCAACCCGTACATTATACATATCCTCTCACCTAGATATTTGATGTCTAAGCTAAACAACGAAAACCCTTGTAAAATTTTGAGTAGGAAAATAATATAATATTTTTAACTTCAAAAGATCCTTTCACATATCTAGGCAAAGCCAATCATGTTAATCTTATTAAAAAATTTACAAGGACATAGCTTTTTTACTCTACAAAAGTTTAAATTTCACAGTTTCTCGTTCAACCATATTCGCAGAACAAAATGAATGGTGAATCCAATTCTGTTGTGTGGCAAAATCTGGTGCACCCTCCAGCGGAAGTTGATACACATGGTTAGCTTTGGCTTTGGAGAGTAAATCTACTGCCGCTAGAGGCGTCTGGGTTTGGTGTTGAATGACTGCACGAGAGAGAGAGTGAGGTATGTAAAGCAACAACGGCACGCAATTTAAGGCACTTCTTCAGTCGGGCAGGCTTAGATTCTCTCTCTTTTCTCTACAAAAAGAGTCAAAGAGCTTACCCAGTTCTTTGACTTTTTCTACGGGATGGATAAAATGCACATTAAGCGTATGTTAGCAAATAACCCCAGCTGTCTCCCTTCAAGGACCATGAACCCATTAGGGCATGAACCATGAACCCATTCCTCAAAGCACTGGATCTAGAAGTACATGCTTGTGTTAATGGGGTATTCGAGAAAAGAAAAAATAAAAGAACTTTAAATTGATGTGATCGATGGATGTGAGTTTTGTCTGGTCATGTCATAGGTTTACCGAAATATGTGAGCAGTGCAAGTACACCTAAGCTTAGGTTAGAAAGCAGAAAGCATTGTGTGTGGGCTAACCCTAACCCTCTCATAGGTTAGAGGAAGTCTTTGACCTCAAGAACCAATTAACAAGAAAAATGGGTTAGTTTGGTTTGGTTTGATTGTAGTGGTTGAATTGAACCAAATTAAAGGCTTTGTTGATGGTTATAGAAAACACGTAACATTGAAGGGTCCTTTCTTGAGAAATCTAACTCGACCTTATTACAGGTACAAATTTTATATTAAAAGTTGTACCAGGATGGACTTGATATGATCATTGCATGCGCCAAGTGCCCTTCAACATGCATACAAGTTAAGCGTGCATTCCTGCGTTGCATGGCATCTTTATGCTTGTTGAGTCACTAGCAAAGAGCTTAGTGAATAGCATAAATGCACCATTATGTACACGTACTAGAGGTACTAAGTGTTGAAATTACATGCCTTAAATGATATATGAATGGACCCATGCATGCATGCTTCATCATTTTACCAATGATAACATAAACAATACTCGATATTCTTGCATAATATAGAGAACATCAAAATGAAAATTAAAAAAAAAAAAAAAGATGCATGTTTTTATCGTAAAATAATCCTTGCTTGTACTGTTGTTGTATAACAAATTCTCAAAATATTCAACGAAGCAACAAGACAAAATGCCATATACCACCCAAACAGAGGAAAAAGGTTTCATCTTCCCCCTAAAATATTTCGGTACACAAAATGTTGACAACAATGAAATTAGTTGATCGAAATACAGGATCAAACATGATTTAACTGTTAAAACCGCCATTGAACTGGCCCATAATATCGTGTTAACATATTCTAGAGCTACCGTATTCTACCTTAGCTTAATAATAATTAATTAACTTCCAAATGCAAAACCCTTTAAGAATCTTCATTCATTCCACAAAGCAAACATTGGAACTTGATGAACCAATCCCAAGTTCACAAGCCTATCTTGAGAGTAGTCTCCACCCAAGCCAAACTCAGTAGCTAATCCGACTGAGCCTTTTGGGCTCTGTGGGTTGGATGAGTTCCTGCTACTTGGAGCCACCAATGACGCATCATTTTGTGCGTTAGTAAGTTGATGTTGCTGATGATGATCTTCTGAGTTTGTACTCCACATCATGTCAGCCAATTCATCAGCTGTTGCTTCACCACTTGCCGTGGCAAGAAGAGGTTGAGGCGATGCCGAAGAAGCACAGGAATTGTAGTCCTCAATAGCAATTTGAGCAGAATCTTTTGGTGAACGTTTAGCCAGGTCACTGGCAATGAGTGTAGAGCTTGAGCAAATTCTCATTACATCATACCTACTTATATCAAAATTAGTCACAGCACTTGTCCCCCTAAATTTGATTGCAGCGATATCATAGGCCTCTGCAGCTTCTTCTTGTGTGCCTGCATTGGTAACAAATGCGATTACTCCCGAGATTTTAAAGTGATAATATGAAAATACTTCAGAGATCATCAGGTGCAAATTGTTACAAACTCATATTTTTATTTCTCAGCTCTCAAGTATTGTAAGTATAGTCCAATAGGGTTGGTTAATGGCTAGTAATGGCTGATCAGTTGTTCCACTAAATTTCTAGCAGTACTCACCTTAATTGATCTCTTTCTACATGGTAAATCGACCATCTATGTTTTTGCATAAGCTTCTTTTAATGGAATACCGGATCAACATCACTAGCCATTAACCTTATTGGACTATTTCAGACTACTACAACATATAATTAATTAATATCAATAAATATATAATTAATAATTTTCAACTAGAAATTAGTGGTTAAACAAAATAGAGGATAAGACAATTAAATGAAAAAATGTACTTGCGTGAATGTAACCAAAAGAGTTACAAATGAGAGAGAAAAAAGTTGATAAAAATGCTTACTAAATGTTCCAAGGTACAAGTCCTTGTTTCCTGCAACCCTTCCTATTCTAGCTTGCCACCTTCCATGCTGGTGGTGTCTGTGAAGAGAAAAGGAAACAGATTAGCGAAAAAAAGGAAAGATGAATAGATTTATAATTTATTGATGGATGGACTTTAATGATGTCCTAAGTATGCACATCTCATAGCATATGCGTTTAATAATGTCTGCCCGTTATTGTCTATGATAATTGAAAAAGCTGCAAAATGCAGTAAATAATGGAAACTTTATCATTGAAGTAGCTTTCTGCCATTACCTTGTCACTCCTCTGTACATTGAAGCTCCCCTTGAAAACCCACTACTTTTCCTGTTAAAATATTAGCAAATAAATCTATATTTTAGCTCTTTTCTACTAATTATTTTAACATTTTTAATTGTGTTATTACAAATAGCAATTTTTGATTAATTTTGTAGTGTAAATTAATATACCTTCTCAAATTGGCAACAAATTCTTGTCTGCTCATGTGCTTCATTTCTTCAAGCTCCTTCTCATAAGTACTCAACTAAGCATTCATATGAAGAATACATAAAACTAGGATTATAATTGGCTAGTTCAACATAAACTAGCGAGAGAAAAGCTTTTTGATGAGATCACCAGCAAATTCACTTACAGGAAAATTTATATGAGTTGTTGGACCCCAGTATTTCAAGGCAGCCAAATCATAAGCCCTAGCTGCTTTCTCTTCCTTGTCATATCCACCTGATTTATAAACATTTTTTTGCAAAAGGAATGAAGGAGAGAAAATACATGCACAGCACCCTATGTAACCATGTTACTTATTCTTAAATATTGAAAACAAAACAAAACCTGATTCATGGATTCTATTCTCTGGTCCACACATGATTAAGAAGGATTAATTAAAGAACATTCAAAAGGATAAAAATAGTTTCACTTACCAAGATAAACTGCAAAGAATGGAAGCAGTCAATAGAGAGAGAACCCCAAAAGTGCAAGAAACATAACATTGAAGAGTTAGAATAAAAACTTGGACTAAGAAAATGAGAAAATTACAGTAAAGAACCATGGTTAACTCCTCTTATACCTTGCCTTCCTTTTCTTGTTTGTCCTTCTTTTCTGCAGCTGTTATCCCACAAATGAGCCTCATATCTTCCAGTCCACCTATGCCTATCAAATATAGAAAAAAATAATGAATACATGCTCATCAAACTCAAAACAAAGCTCAGTTTTTCCCAAAGTTACCATAAAAAGAAGCAAAGAAAACGAGAATTCAACAAAAGGATCTTTAATTTACCTAGTAACACCACGATATTGAGAGGTTCGTTGCCCAAAAGTATCAATAGACTTACGAGGAACCGGCTCTTTAGCAATAGTTTTTCCCATACTTCTCTTGCGGTTATCAACCACTCCTTGAAACGTTGATATTGCATCCGTCCCCACATTCTGTTCCGAGCTTGGATTCATGGCGAGAGACAGTGAGTGAAAACCACAGTTGTTCGCTTGATGATCACTTGCAGATTTCTCACCAGAAAATGGCGTTTGTCTTAGCCAGGACTTGAACCCGGAAACCGAAGTTGCATTCTCAAAAGGTACATGGTACACGCCGTTGCTTTGGATATGATTATGAGAATGGTTTGGATCATTTTGTTGATGATGAAGATGGCTCTCACCATGTATTAGGGTTTGAGGGTTGTCAATGTAATGGTGTTGGTGAGGTTGGATTATTACAGATGGGTTAGTTAGATTTTCATGACTAGTTTCAACCTCTCCATTAGTGATGAAGCTTGGAGCTAAATTGACATTGATTCTAGTGCAAGCGTTGTGTTGGTTTTGATCTTCCTGGGTTTGGCAATAAACTTTGTTAGTGTCATCCGATGGAGAGTTTGAGTAGCAACAGCCCAAGAAATCTTCGAGCTTTGGCCCCTCTTCACTTGCACCACTAGCACCACTGATAGCATTCTCATATCTCCAATCTACTTTACAAAGCATACAAAACAAAATCAAAAGCAAACTTGAGAAACATGCAACTAGTATATATTTGGTTTATGATACCGAAAGTAAAAGGGTACCGTGAGGAGAGCGTCTGAAAGGATCAAGAACGCAGAGAGAGCCATCAGAGCGCAAAGGCATGATAGACAGAGGAGAAGACTCATCATGATGAGTTGAGAAACAAGCTGCTGCTGCAGCTGCTTCTTGTTCTTCTCTACCAACAAAGCCTTCATCGATTCTCAGGTGTGGAGTCAGAGAAAATCCCAACCAATTACTCATATTATGTTACTACTACTTCAACTTCTACAACTACTACACCTTTCTCTAGAAAACAATCACAAACACACACACACTCGCATACACAAACACAAAAACACAAACCACATAAACACACGCATACAAACAAAGACACACACAAAGAGTCTCTCTCTTTCTATAAATAAAATTAATATTAGAGTACGTATGTTGTTCGCGTGGTCTTAGTGTTGTGTGTGTGTGTGTCTATCTCTCTCTCTCTCTCTCTCTTTGCCTTTATGGTTTTGCTCTTCCACTGGGACTTGGGTTTTCGGTTTTAGAGCTCAAACTTCAAAATTTTTACAAACTTCTCTCTGTCTTATATTCTCAGTCTCAGGCTCCCAGCAGCTCTGCGTTCTGAATCTGTTTAGCTAATGATGCATTGGGTTTAGTGCCCTTTCTTTCATTTCCTTCTCAGTTTCTGCAGAGGTGGCCATCACATATATTATGATTTCTGCGAGGTACAATACAAAACTATTGTCATACATATATGTAACATACATGATTTTGGTTTCATTTACACCATCGACCGACCCTCCAGAAAAATATTTACACTTTATTTTAAATGGGGAAATTCTTTTCTAAGATTTTGTTTCGATTTTATCGTTTTGGACCTATTCCTAGATTATCTGATACGGAAATTTACACCAATATTATTGCGGTTTGAGTTAATAAAAGATAAACCTATAAATTTTTATAAATTAAGACTTTAATACATATACTTTAATACTTTAATACATAAGTTAGATTGTTTTAAGGATGTTAATGAAAAAAAAATTATAAAAAAAAGGAAAAATTAATAATTTTCATATTAAAAAAAAGTAGAGAATAATTTTACTTCCTCAAAAAAATAATTCTAAATTTTATCTCGAATAATGTATTAAACGATATAACATTCATTTAGATGAAGTTATATATATCGTGATATTCATATAAAATATCATATCGTTTGATACATTATTGGATATGAAATTTAAAAAAAAAAATAAAAAGAGTGACTCTTAAAAAAAAATGTGTAACAATGTATGTTATGTAGATACATTTGTTGAATATATTTTTCTTCACCTTAACATTAATCATGATTGCTTATTTCTTAAATAAACATATTTATTAATTGAAATAATTAGAAAAAAGCATCAATTATATAAATTAATTAAAAATAATACTGGTTAAAAATTTAGATGTCATCACCTTGTTCAACAGAATGATAATCTGATGTTTGTTTCTTTTCTTGTCAGACAATAACATTCAATATCCTACACTCTAAAAAAAACCTATTAGGTGTCAAACATTAGTGTCCGATAATAAAAAATAATAAATAAATATCAAACTGTCGGTTTGTCAAATAAAATCATAGGATTCAATTTTCAAACTCCTTAATTAGTATTTAAATGTATCCCGTAGTTTAAGTCATTTTTGCAATTCCTTCTATTTATTATGCAAATTTTATGGTTGATAAAGTGCACACATGCTATCCAAGACTTGCTCTCGTAAAAGACTGATGAACGGTCGAGATTAAAGGAGAGATTTGGGTTATTAAGAGTGTAATATACGTGTTAAGTTTGTCACTTTCCTAAAAGCTTAAATTTGTAGGTGTGGGCTTAACTTGAATACTTAAGCCTTTAATACGCCCCCTCACGTGCACTAGATCAAGCCTCACATATCTCAGCGGGTCTTACAAGTGGACCAAACAATAACTTTTTTTTATTTTTTAATTAAATGACATGGAGGGGATTCGAATTTGAACCGTTGGGTCACTATAGCTCTGATACCATGTTAAGTTTGCCATTTTCCTAAAAGTTTAAGCTCGTAGGTGTGGGCTTAATTTGAATACTTAAGCCTCTAATACAAGTGTTTGCCTCGGATTAGAGCTTATAAGCAATTGGGCTACGTAACCTCCTCCAAATTCATTAGAAGACTTTGAAAACTCCGCTAAGACAACTTCAAGGGTAAAATTGTCAACAAATTTACAGGACAAAAATCTGATGAAAAGGTACTAAACGTCGCCGTTGCAATCAGGCAAAGTTTATCATTAAATCTTCATATATCTTTGGATGTTTATTCTTTCAAACGATAATCTGAGATGGGATGGGAGGGAGGTGTTAAAATATTTTACCAGGTTGTTTAGGTATTTTCCCGATGCAGGATATACTCAGCATGTCGTCTATGTCTGTCAAAGGAAAACGGCTTGTCGTTAACGTTATTGGCTCTTCTTGTTACAATGAGATGGCCCATGGTAGAACAGAAGCCATGCTTGTATGCATCTCTCTTACTTGATATTCTACTTTTTAGAACTTTCCAGCTTTTCCTTGAGCCCCCAGTAATCAGGGAAATTTTGTAATTTCCCTTGGAATCTCTTCGAGAGGAAACGACATTCAAGCCATAATGCCCTTAATTGAGTTAATTGCTTAGTGTACTGAGAGAGTATGAATTATCGTAGATTAAGAGGCTAAGCACCTTTTTTAATTCAAATGTAAATCTCCCTGTAAGTATAGTAATTATTACATGATGAGTTCTATCAAGAGAAAAGTTTGTGCTCAAATTTTCAAAATCATTGTTTTCAACCGCAAGACATTCATTTCGAGCGAGAAATAATACAACATCACGCATAATATCATGTATTTTGAAAGAAAGATCGGACAACTAAGATATCAAAATATTCTTTATCAATTTTCTCCATCTCTTTATTTTGATTTGATGATAAATAACCTTAAGTCATCCATAAACGAATCCAATCTTTGGGAACGATAACACAATATAAGAAACATGATTTTACTATAAGAGATAAATCGTTATAACTCAACGAAAGAGGAGGAAAAATGCCTCTTTCAAATGATTCTAATCTCCATATTTCATCATCTAAGATTAATTGCCACTGTTCTCTAGTTTGTTTATGGCGTAACAGACTCCCTATAGTCTTTGTGGCAAGAGACAAGCCCTTACACTTATTTACAATTTCTTATATATAATTTTTCACATTCTTCAGGAGCCCTATCAATCTGACTTTTTAAACAATGACCGACTTTCATCGTTGGACAATTCCTTAGTATATAAAACGTCAGACGAATATGAATTCATTGTACTAGCAACTGTTTCCTTACGTGTGGTAACCAAAATTTTACTTCCTGGGAGACCATCTGGTAAACATTTGTACAGTGTTTCCCATTTATTATAGTCCTCTGTCCAAACATCATCTAAGACAAGAAAAAATTTCTTTTCCATGATAGATTCTCTTAACTTTTCCTAACAGAGATTCTAGAGTAATTAAATTTGAGGTGTCACCCATAAGAGATTCAATAATCCCTTTGGCGATCTTGAACTCATCAAAAGGGTCGGAGGCACAAATCCACTTTCTTGTAATCTCATCATCCTTGTAGGCAAGTTGAGCTAGGGTTGTTTTTCCAATCCCGCCCATGCCTACAAGTGAGATGACACGGGGGCCCTTTTGTGGATTACTATTTTCAGACAACAACCTGTATACTAAAGTCTGTTTCTCAAAATCTCTACCACATATATCAGATAAATCAACTAAAGAGGTAGTTCCTTCTCGCTCTGGTTTTTCAGTACTCCTAATTACGTTAAAATTGAACTTATCTTTTTGTTTGGCAATAACATCTAGATTTTCATTCATTTCGTTTATCTTATACGCAATGTCATGACGTAAAACAACTTGTTTGATACCAAAGCAAGGAGAAGGAAGGAAGCAACATAACTTCTTCTCAAAGACAAGATGATCAACATTTTCATGGCCTCCCTCTATTTGCAATTTCATCCTTTCAGTATTCCACTCGTCCAACACATCTTCCATGTCGTGGGATATGTCTTTCAGTTGATCTAACCAAAGTCTGACAGCTTCCTCCTTCACTCGTCTCTTCTCTGCATTGACAAGCACGGCTTGGATAGCTCGAAAATGGGTGGTAAGTTTTTTAACCTCTTTCTTGACGTCCCCAACTAGGCTGACCTGTCGTCTTGCCTCCTCAAAAGTGATGGAAACAAGCTGCTGGAAGATAGCAGTAAGAATTGCTTCGGCTGCCATTACCCAAAATCAGATGGTAAATGAGTTGCAAGGTAAAGAGATAGTAGATATATAAGAAGTTTTGGACAAGATTGATATAATAATTCTTGTGATCTTACTTTAAAATAGCAAAACAGAATTGATATCTGGTCTACAATTGATTAGCACAGAGGAATATATCTGCGAACAGACAAACAAAAAGATAAAGGACATTTAGTAAACCCAATAACAAAGAAACCTTAAACCTTGTTCTTGATTTTCATCCATGTGTGAAACAGGTTGATATGAAAATGATGATTTACTAGTTCTTGTACCAAGAAAAATCTGAAAACTTTAGTTGAAGTTATAAAAAATAATTCAACTCCAAGCGAATAGAAGAGCCTGAGATTTCACTTGTCTTCATATTTTACATATTAAATTCCAAATCGAAATGTTGACATTGTTCTAGAAAAGTTATGATGTGGATGAAATTTTCATAATCATGGGGCATTACATCTCATTTCAGTGATTTAACTTTCGAGGCGTGACCTTCATATTTGTTGAACCTTGATAATGAAATGCTCTACCATTAACGAAACCTTTCCTCCAAGAAGGCAAACAGAGTTTGTGTTGGATTGTACTGGCCCATTTTCTGCCAAATGTCCAACAAAACCCATTTTTAAGCCCAATTGAAATCTATAAGACTACCCATATTTTGTAGTGGCCCATACTTCACTTTTGTTTTGTTTTCGTTTTCCTTTTATTTGAAAATTTTAAAGAAACATCCAAAATTAGAGGGTTGGTTACAAAAATAGTCTGACCTCTAATTACTTACAAGTCTTTATATAAAAGTAGTTGAACTTTAAAAAAAGGATAAATACATAGATACCCCCGAGGTTTATTCTAAGTAATATACTCACCCCTATTATTCATAAAGTAACATAAACACCCCGATAATTGGAAAATATAGGGGTCTTGACATGAAAAAATTTGGGTCTTAATGTTACTTAAAATATCAAAATAAGGGT